>LPNX010927085.1:371344-404527 GCA_001517045.1 Pseudotsuga menziesii
AGGTATCAGTTCCTGTAGCACAGAATGTAAAGCTTCCTGCCCAAAAGGATAAGCCACCCAAGGCTTTAGTAAGTTCTCCTCAAATCAGTAAAGTGTCAGATCATTTTCAGAATGTTTTAGAAGAAAAGACAGTCGAGGCATGCCAAAATGAATCAGTGTTCTTTCAGAATGTGGACAGTGTACATAGTGTAAAGGATCATGTTATTTTTATTATTTTCCCGGAAAATATAAAGGATGGAATCAGAATTAAGGAGGTTAACAAAATATGGCATGAGCAGTTTTTTGATAGTGTGGACTTTTGGCAAATTTTCAAAGATGTGAGGCACTATCAAAGTCACAAGAAACAGGAAAGGGTCAAATGAGCCACAAATCAGGTTTTTCTTCAAAAAGATAAATACTTAGTGTCTTAAGGGACACTCTCTGTAATGTATCTCTAACCTTTTTCCTTGCGTTCTTTTAACAATTTTGTATTATTTCATTCTTTGAAATTATTTATGCATATATGTATGATCATTGTGTAGTCATTTCATTTATTCATTATTGATTATTTATTGGTTTTTACATGGGGACTTATGTTGGTTATTGGTGAGAATTTGTGGTTGCAGAGTCTGGAGTTCTCGTATGCTCTCCGATGATCGAACACACGTCCCCTAGTTGGAGCCAGATGTTGCCCACCTATTTCGAGTAGGTGGCAACTCCATGTACATGAAGATGTACATAATTGTACAAATTGTACCTTGGAAAAATCTGAGGTTTTTTTTTCACTTCTGCAGGGCAAATGCCCCTTTGTAAAACGAAATGTCCGCTCCCCTGCGTGGGAAAATTAATGTAATTTTATGTGCTAGTATGGGTCATATGATATGGATGCCATACCATGGAACTGGTTGTTAAGGAAGTCCCCTCATCGAATGTTTTTTTTCCCTTTCCAATTAATCTTGTTGTGTAAACGATTTTAATTGGTTTGGTTTTTCACTCAAAATCCTCCAAAGTGGTGACGGGCGTTCTAACGGTCAAGTCCATGGGGTGGCTAAGGTTTCAAAATGTTATTCATGACCATGTTAGACATTTGTATAGAGTCTTGCGGAGTTTCGTTATGTTGTTGTATTTTTATTTATTTTTTCTAGTTAATTAATTTCACCGCTTGGTGGTTAATTAACCCAGTTCTGATGTAATAATGTAATAGCTCAAGCACTGGCATTTTGTAATAGGAGCTATGAATGCAAGGTAAATTGCTATGAAACCCCCTAAGCCACTGCTTCGAGTCCCATGTCATTCTGATAAGGGGTTGAGGAGATAGACCATTTTTGGCTAAGCAAGGTCTATTTTCCTAAGGAATTAATTAATTTCCCTAAGTCAAAAATTCATATTATTTGATTTTGAAGGAAAAAATCAAATAAGGCCATGGTAATTAAGTTTGGGGATGGCCAAGCATAGTCAATTTTTATGGTCAAAATAAATGTCTGAAGATCTCCTAAGTGGGGCGTCCCTCTTGTCTTAATAAAAGATAAAAAAATAAAAATAAAAGATAAAATAAAAAATTAAAGATCAAAAATTAAAAACAATAAAAAATTAAAATTTGAATCAAAAGGGGGCCTCACTTGAGTCATGGAAACCCTAGATCTAAGGACTAAGGTTTATTGTGACATGGATCTATCTTTTTTACCATTGATTTGAAAAGGCACCCTTGCTTTTGATTGGTTGAAAGGGGTGCAAAGTCAAATACCTAGATCCAGTGGTGGAGATCTAATCCAGATCTAGATCTAATCTTGGCCATTGATCTTCAAGGGGTTGGGGTCTTCCTCAACTATATAATGGGGGTCTCACTCCCTCATTTGATCATGATCTCTCATGCTATTGTTATGCTGCCGGAATATTTCCCCACTCTTCTCTCATATTCTTTTGGCTATTGTAATCTTCTTGTCCTAGTTGGGCCATTTAATCAAAGAAATTCTTTGGAGGGACATTGTGCTACATTCTACATTCTTCATGATCCATTTCTTGTGAGGTAACTTGTATCTTTTTTAGTTTTGCATATTTGTATTAGTCTAGTTAGCTCTCCACAAAATATTTTGTGAAGAGATTAGAGAGTAAAAGTATTTTTACCATCTTTTGTGAATGGTTTAGCAATTTTTCTTCAAAGTATTTTGCAGGGATTGTTAGACATTCATCACTAGACTTACATATTTTTGCAGATCTAGATTTGTTTGCAGGTTTTCCAAGCAAGGATATCTCTCCAAGGGTTTCGTCTTTTCAAATTTTCAATTCGGCCATTTTCCTTTTTCCTTCCTGAAACTGGGTTTTATTCACTGTATAATGAATATAACCCTTGTTTTAGGGCCCCTATCCATTATATATTAGTATAGGCTTTAAATTCTACTGTTTATATGTTGTTTTCACCCTAAAAACATTCATTTTCAGCCACTAAAATTTATGTTTCTTCATTTTTAAAAGTTCAGATTTTTCTGTAAAATTTCTGAGTTGTACACTAAATTGTTCTAACTTTCTGTTTCAGTTTTCTGCAGTAATTTCCAGCAAGAAAGTTGCTGATTTTTTTGCAGGTTTTGTGTACAAAAAGAGGGGGTTATGCTGCCCTAAATTGCCCAGAAAAAACCAGCAAAAGTTTGGTCCAAAAGAGGCCCTAAACTACACTTCTTCTCTCTCTTCTTTTACATTGTAAACCCCAAATGAGAAGTTCTCTTTGGGGTATTTCTCTGCTGTAAATTTGTATAAGTAGTTGCTTAGAGTTAGTTTTATTTGCAAGTTTTTTCTGTTTACCCACCTATCTTTGTGACAGACCACCATCTCTGTCACAGAGATTGAAGTGAAATTAGTTCAATCAGTTTTATTTTTTTGTTCACCCACCTATCTTTGTGACAGACCACCATCTCTGTTACAAAGATTGTTGTGAGGTTAGTTTACTGCTTTAGCTAGCTGTAGTTTACTTTCTAGTTTTATTTTCAGTTTACCCACTATCTCTGTGACAGACCACCATCTCTGTCACAGAGATTGCTGTGCGGTTAGGCATTGCTTGAGCTAGTTACAGTTTCTTTCAAGTTTCAGTAATTTTTAATTTTCTATTAAGGAGTAACCATACAACCCACCTATCCGGTGTATCCTCTGTCCACTTGTCATCTCCCTTTAGGGACTTCAAGTTGGATACGAAAAGCAGGAGAAGTGGGGGCTTAGCTTATAGTTAAAACAACTTTCTTTTTTCTATTACAATCAACACATTTTATTTTCCAAGTCCAAGATCAAGTACCAGCACCTCCCATAAGGGATACCACTTGGTTGACCTTGTTGATAGCTTAAAATTTACCTTGCATGCTAATCACCAAGACTAAAATTTACTTCTAAAATTAACCAACAACAACTTCACTATTTCCTGCTCCTCTACTCGGTTATCACCCTTCGGGATACTCACGAGATACGACAGGGGATAGAGAAGTCTTAGTTTAATAGGCATCCATCTAGTAATTTTCCTGTTGATTAAAAACAGTGACCTCGGAGGCGACTTGGGGTAGTAGACCGTGGGGGGTCTCTAGGCGTTTTACGTCCTCCTTGTTGAGCACCAGGCCATTGGGGTTTGACCTGTGAGCTACGGGTGGGCTTTGATCCCACTTTGTTGAGCGCAACAGCATTCCCTCTTTGACTTGAGAAATACTGGATTGGGGTAGTCACACCACCGGTTCGAAGACTTAATCAAAGATTTCAACTCTAATAAAATTCATTAAAATTTACAAGAGACATTGCAAAACGTCCTACAAACACAGGTCACTGTTATTTATCTTTGCCTTGCTGTTCAAGGTTTTTACTGCAAGCTTTTCACTTTTTAGTTGCAAGTATTTCTTTCAGTTTCGCAAACTCTTGTGGTGGCATCTTTAATTCATTTGATTAAGTAATCATATTGTTTAGTAATTTGTAGATCTTGCTTAGCTTAGGCAACTGTGGATAATCATTCTTAATTCTTTTGTAAGTTTGTAACTTGTAATCTTTTGACTCCATTTAATCTAGGCACTGATCTTGTAATTTTGTAATCTTAATAAAAAATCCATTTAACTAATAGTTAATAATCTTAGGAACATTTTCTTGTAGGGACTACCCCCCTTGGCTCTGTTGGGATCTTGCCTAAACGGAGGAGTTGTGGACTGTGGTGACAGTGGTCCCCAGCTCTAACTTGCCCCCAAGGACACACAAAGCGGGTTGGAGACTTCCCTGTGTCATAAAGTGTGTATTAGGCGGCAACAGAAGCCAAGGGGGGTAGACCCTATTAGTTGCTAAGGCTATTAAGGCTTAGTGTGATGATGATTTAGTTGTTTTAGGAGTTTTGATGAAAAATAAGAAATTGAACAAAATATTGCAACATAAATATTTAAACCACAATAGCATATAGATTAACACATGATATGTAAAGCACACGGAAACAGATGATTGTATAATGTAAAATCAGTGCCAATGGAGTCCAAAAATAAAGAGTGTTGTTGTATTGTCGAAAGGAAATATGTTGCAAGTGCTCTTGGTCAATTTTAAACTAACATGGAGATGAGTTGATTAACTTAGGGGGAAGGGAACTCCAAATATACCGAAAGGTACGAGGAGCATGTCCAAAACCTTTATCCTATGCAGCTCCCTGCAAGGAATATGTGGGCTGGTTGGAGTCTCTGAGACGTGTTCAACACTACACCAACAAGGGTGTAGCCTAACGGTGTCTCGAGGTCACTACCCAGTTGTTCCAGCTTCCTTTGTGGGTTTTTCCACCACAACGGATCAAATTTAGGCGTTGCATTTTCGCCTAGGAGGTTAATTGAAATGTGAAGACTAATTAAGCTAGTCACCCACATTGCTTTTAATACAGACAACTGTTCAATCAAACCACAGCGATGCAAAGCATACACAATGGAGCCTAAGTAAATTTTAAAGATTTTATGACTTGTTTTGTTTTAAAAAAAATTGACCTCCAAGAGTCTCTTTCGGTTCAAGTGAACCTCAATCTGAAAAGAAAGAAGGGATAAATTTTATTATGTAAAGTGAAATCAACTGAAATATAAAAAGACATAAAAAAGTTATCTAATTAAATCTACCACGAATCTCTTTCCCCTTTCGAGTAACTCGAGAAGTCGTGGGGTAAGTAGTAGTATTACTTTAATAAATATAATATGGAATGATATGCTCAAGTTTGCAGCATCTAACAAAGTATACTATCTTGCGTAAAAGAACAAAAATAAAGCAAAACAAGAAAAATAGCAAGAAAGGAAAAATGAGACCGAGACGCAGATCCCCTAGGGGAAGTGGGATCTAAAGAGCCTGTTGCCCACCGATGTGCACACCGTCAGTAGAAATCTTTCGAAAGTTGTTTCCCAAGTGGGAAAGGTGTGGCCTTGGGGGCAAGCAAAGAGTCAGGTGATGTCACCTGATCCTGACTCCTCCATTTACACAAACTCCTAACGAAGCCAAGGGGAGTAGACCCTATATAAAGAGTTTCTAAGGCTCTTGTGTTTTAAAATGTTTTTTGGTGTATGATGAGGATGGGTGTTTATTTAGGAGTTTTTAAAAGAGATTTACAATAGCAGTTTAACGATCCAAGTAAGCACTTGCAAGATAATTAAAGATGCACAACCACTTGACAATGGCAATTTAAAAGTAAAGCATCCATAGCATGATATGAAAATAGATAAAACAAGTGCTCCAGATAGATGATAAGCAAATAAATAATTGATAAGACCAGTGCCAAATGGAGTCAATGTAGTGCTTGGGATGCTTGATACAAGTCTTGGGTGTGAATGAGAACGTTTTGCAAGTGTTCGTTCTCCAAGATATACCTTTCGTTACTGAAGATATGTCCGAATAATAGTTTAAGTGGTTCCGTACAAAAACATGTGGGTTGTCTGGAGTCTCTAAAGCGGTGTTCAACACTACACCAACAAGGATCTAGTCTAACTGTGCTTTCAAGGTCTCGATACAGTGGTTCCCGCGTCCCTAGGCAGAATTTGCCCACTTTCGATTATTAGCGATCAACGCAGGATTTTCGTTGGTTTTCTTGGGAGAGTGTTTTATTTATGGTTGCAGTGGATTAAAAAGTGAAGATCAAAGAATCTACAACTGCTTCTGAATATCTCACAAGTGGGTAGAGCATACATAGTGTATTAAATGTAAATTCCAATTTTATTAAATGTTGTGAACAAGAACCATTGAAAAACTCTCCTACAGAGAGCACTCTTGATCCGCCTTATGGCGAGATTTAAGAGATTTATGGAAAAGGTAAAAAAATGCTAAAGTAAATGAACTAAAAATTAAACAACAAACTCTCTGACAGAGAGTGCTCTTGATCCACCTTTCGGTGAGATTCAAGAGATTTTATGTTCTTTTTATTTAGCAATTTAAATGTAAACAAGAAATCTAATCTAAGACAAAAAGCAAAAACCTCTCCAATAGAGAGTGCTCTTTATCCACTTTTCAGTGAGATTCAAGAGACTTTGGGTTCTTTTTAACAATTTATATGAGATAAAAATACTTGAAAAGTGAAGCAAAACTACACTAGCAAAATGAGATCTATCAAACTTTTTCAAATGATGAAGCTAAGTCTTTCTATTCTACTCTAACAATTTAGTGTGCAGGTATAAAGCAAAGTAAAGTGCGAAAATAGACACTGGACGATACAGGCTTCTCCCAAATGGGGGAAGTGGGGTGTGGGAGCCTTTATCCCACTTGCTCTTTATTAATTATTACAATGCTTTGATGTTTGGGGCTCCCTTTTGATCTTGGAAAGTGATCAAAAAGGCCTACAAAGCATTCCAGAGAAGGGGAATGAAGAAGGGGGAATTAGAGGTGATTTGAGGTGCTTGAAACCTCAAAATTTCGCCAACATCTCCACTTAACCTGTCACGAAAAGGCAAAAACCAGCAAGCTATGTATTTGTAAATTAGTGGGTTAGTCAATAAAATACAATAAAAAAATACAAACTTAGTACTTGCCGAAAGATTGAAAGAATATACTACTTCAAGTACTAAAGCTAAAAGGCTAGATTTAAGCTTTTGATAAAGTAAACTTAGAAAATTTCTAGATCTATATAACAAGTTATAAAATGATAAACTTTAAGTCTTAGATCTACTTGTTATGAAGCAAAAAAAGCAACTGGAAAGAAAGGGTTTCGATTCTCGGGAGATGGATGAACACTTCAAGCCCTTGCTTGATTCTTTGCTAATGGCTTTGGAGTCCCTGCAACAAAGATTAGCTTCTAAAGAGGATGCCGAAGAAGGAGAAGAAACAACTTCGTTCAACGCTTCCTTTGGATTTTGTGACTTGCAAAACTATAAAACAACTCTGGCAAAGATTGGATTAGATCTAGTATGTTTGAAGAAGAAAAACTCAAAGAACCTCAATACAATTGAATATAGTCGATTACTCCTAAATCTTTCAAATCCAAATCATAAGCAAACAACTTAACAACTATAAATTCTTACTCTACGTATCATAAATGATCCTCTAAGCTAGATATATCAACACAAATTGAGCAAGAGCAATTTTAAGCATTACAATATCACCTCATTAGCATAGCATTCTTCAAATGACACAAGGTAGACCTCTAAAGTCTTCAACTTTATTATTCAAAATAGCAGCAACATTACGATAGGCAGAGATTCCTTACATCCAACCCAAATGGGAGAATAGACCTCTTATTTATAACAAAACCCAGCCCCAGGGGGGCACCAAATAGGAGTGGAACTAGAGAGTTAGATGCCACCTCTTCTACCAACTCACTCCCTAAAGGCCACATCACCTAAAAACTCCCACCAACCACACGTGCGAGATTCCCTTCCTCTCATGCGATTGTACGGACGTGAAGATCAATTTTAAAGATTCGTTTGATCCACACTTGGGCTAAAATCAAAGTATATAAATTAAATAAAGATAATTAACAAAATGTGGAGGTGTCCACCCTCACCCCATCTACATCCCCCTCTCGCTAGCATGAACTCCACTTCATTGTTGATGTCACCCTTTATCTACACACTCGCTTGCATTGGAAAGTCGTATGATATACCATGGTTTAATATTTAATATTTTAAGTGGAGAGGGGTCCACCCAATCCCACTCATATCCACAACCCAAGCTAGCGTGATCCTTCCTCACGTCACACTCTTTGTCAAATAATTCGTAGCCACTCCATGTCACTTTCTCACCACTACAATATTAATTTTTGACTTTTAACTTTTTGACTTTTTGTGCATTTTCTCACAAATTAGCATTAAAATGCCATTCTAGTGCTCCATTAGCCAAATAACGCCTTTCAGGGTGTTTTAGCAGCCCGAAACATAGTGAAAGTGGCCACTGGAGTAAAAATGTTGCTCTAAACTTGAAAATGAGCCCAACCACGCCAAAAACGGACTTTGGATCATACTTTTTTTAACATTTTGAATGTTTCCATTTAAACCATTAAAAATGGCTTTAAAAACGTAAAAAAAAAATCTCGAATTCAAACGAAACTCTAGGGGGACCTAGTACATGTCCATACGACTTAAAAACAATGCCTAACACACTTATATACATGGACACATGAACTTTAATAACCTCCTAAGGCCTAATCACCAACACTAAAATTCTAGCTTTAGAGGAGCGATGAAAAACTCGAAAATTATACATCGCTTATTCAGCATTGCATAAATGATAAGGGAAAAAACACCTTGGAATAATAGGATTGATAGCCCAGTCTTAGGAAGCCAAGTCCTTTACAAAATGTTTCCCGTGTTAGAGCATTTATTACAACGCCCCCAAGGGGTATGAACATGCATTTTATTAAAAAGAACAGACCACAACTGATCCTTAGGTAACCACAAAACTTTTGAGCACTGACAATGAACAATTGACTTGTTCAATACTCTGACGGCTCACTAGAAATCCACTAAGTGCATAATTAATGGATAACAGAGCCTACTCGAGATCTTTTTTATTAGCCACGGTTACAACTTTCAAGAAGTGCTTTTTGGTCCTTGTTATCTGGGATCCAAAGGCTTACAAAAAGTGAGAAACAGAAGCCCAAAAGTAAGGGGAACCCCTCAAAAGCTCCGAACAGCCCAAAAATGTATTTTCGGGCAGCGTTTTCTTCTCCTTTTTTATGGACCTACTAAAAACCAGCAAGCAAACGTCAGTTAAAAGTGCCCAAAAACACTTTGGAGTGTCTTTGGACAACCCACAAAAATTACCCAAAAATATACTAAGTTAAAATATTGAAAAAATGCAAAAAAGTAACTAAGGAAAGCAAGCTCTCCTTGGGATCTTGGCTTGCCTTTTGGGCAACCAATAAAAAGTGCACTTTGAGTGCAAGATTCAACTTTAATACTTGCGAAAAAGAGACCTCCTATGCCTAGATTTTCTCTTGAAAACGTAAAACTTTAAAGCACTTTAGATCTAAGCTTTAAGAACTTACATAAGAGATCTAAAGAAGATTTTAACTTTAAACGAGATAGATCTACATAAGCAAGGAAAGTAACCAAAGCAATAAATTGATTTAAATTAAAGGAGAGAGAGAGAGAGAGAGGGACTGTTGGAAGACTAGGAATATTTGGGCCGTGGAGTCTGCAAGAGGAAAACGGAGGGACTATGCTCTTCAGAATTTGCTTGAAAGATGGAGGAGTCAACCTAGATCAACCATCCCTTCAAGCTAGACACCTGCATCAACTTAAAAATCTTTGCACAAGAAAGGTTACAAGCAAAGGTGCTGTCAGAAATAGAAACTTGGAAAGCATGCAATTAAACAAAATATACATGCGAGCTAAGAGATCTACAACCATCAAACAATAAGAGCATGAATCAAACTAGAATAATCTCTTATCATACCAGGAGATAGCTCCCCTTGTAGGCCCACAGCAAACCAAAGAAATGCACAACAAAAAGAAGCTAATACTAGTTACCTCATAAACCATGCAATACTCATCCACACACAATGATGCTCGACATAAGAGGTTTGACTCCAAAGCTTTCTTTTATTCCGTACTATGTACGATATTACAAGTACACACCTCAACAGCCTTTCGGTCCTCCCTAACCATCCAAAACAATGAACCGGGAGCCATCTTAAATAGCAAAAATGACCCAGGGGGGTGCTACCTACACTGGAAGAGAGAGTCCAGTTTATATGAGTTAATCTGAGTTAAAGTGAGGAAATAATGCCACCTTTCACACACCTAACCCCTCCAACCAATCATCATGCAATAACATCTCTACCTACGTCACGTGTGAGTCTATGAGGTTGGTGGGAAGCATGTTGAGGTTGATGTCATCTCATGATATACTCGCTACCACTCATTAAACCTTTAAACCAAAGTTTAAAATCAAACTTATGTTGGAGAGGAGTCCACCCCTCCTAACACAAGCATCACCCTCACACGCGCGAGCTTGAATTTATTCGAGACGTCACCCCTTCATAACACTCGCCACTTCCTTTAGAAATGTGATTTCAGCTTCAAATTTAACCAAAGTTTGGTTCCCTTACATTCTAAAGAGGGTCGCATGATTATGGGAGGCCCATGCCATGTCACCCCATATCTTAATACTTTTTTTTTGACTTTTTCAACTTTGTCTTTTATGCCAATTTGTTGCAATTTAGCATTAAAACGCCAAAAAGATGCTCCGTTAGCTGAATAATGCTCCACAAGGTGTTCTGGCTGCCTAAAAGATATGAAAAGTGGTCCCTTGGGTAAAGAGGATGCCCTGAGTGTGAAAACAAGCATCCCCATGCCAAAAACGGACTCTGAACCTAACTTTTATTACACCTTGAAATTTTTTAATTATACCATTAAAAAATGGGCTAATTTCGCCGAAAAAAAAATTATTTTCTCGGAATCAGACGAAACACTATGGGGACATAGAAAATGTCCATACAACTCAATTCAAATGCCTAGCATGTTGAAAAACACTAACACGAAGACTCTAATAACCTCGTAAGGCCTAACCACCAAGACGACTACCCCAACATTGGAGGTGCGAGTGAAAAACTCCGAAATTATTACTCGTTTGTTCAACAACCAATAATAACCAAGGGAAAAAACACTTTGGGCTAGTCGGCTTGATGCTTAAGCCTAGGAAGCCGTGCGTTTTATAAAAATTATCATGCTAGCATAGTTTTTTTATAATTTCTCCAAGGGGGTATGAACATGTGTTACAAAAATTTCGAACAAACTCCCAGAAAAAGCATGGCAGACCTCTAAACTATGAAGAATGAACAAGTATACTTGTTCTACTTCGTTGGCTCGCTTGAAAAAACAAAACCACCAAGTACAACTTAGGTGGTAACATCTAGATCCAACTGTGGGACGTGTGCTCGTTCTAGTCATATGGGAAGGAAAGGATACGAGAACACCAGAATCTCTGGTTTATATAATCTGTAAAAACATCTCAACTTGACAAGAAAACCTTAGTAGCACAAGTTTTATATAAAAACCAAATGAATCATAAGTTGCATTTATTCAAGAATGTGGAAAACAAAAACTTAACCAAATAAAAGGTTATTTATTCATAAGTACATAAAGGAAATGCAGAAAGTAAATGCTCAATTTAAGGAGCTTATTTTCCTACTCTAAACATGGTATAAAAAGGTTAGGTGTAAGCAGAAATCCAATGTAACCACCTAAGCATCTTATTAACATAAAAAAAACTTGCCTTGTCTTTGGTTACCAGCCAAAGACACTTTATTCAGAAAATGCAAACCTCCGTGATAATTCGAAATGGGCGAGTTGGATGGGAAATCATAGACATGAATAATGTCTTTAAACTTTTACCCAAACTGGTATGTGCTCGTGCAAGCTGCTTCTATCCATGACTGGATAGGACTAATATACAAATCATCATGATGAAGCAAATTGACTACACCATCATACTGATCATCAAGGCTTATTGAATGATAACTCGTTGTATAAGCCCAAATCTACTCCATATCATAAGGAAACTCTACATGTGAAGATGATGGTTGAGACTGATATTCCACTGAGTTCATTGCATCTGACTCTTCACTACACTGCTTCTCCAGATCTTCATTACCGATACTTCTGTGCAGCTCTGCATGATATGACTCTGAATGACCATATAAGAGTTTTGAATGCTACTCTTCCATGCTAGTATTTCCCCACGTCTCCAAATCCACACTTCTCTCTATGGAAGTATCGTAGATTGGACTTCCACAAATTTCTAAATAGACACTCCCCTCGTCATCACCGCCATCTATGTCAGATATGAGAGAGTCTTCCTCGATGGTATCACATCCCCGACTATATCCCTCCTTATGATCATAGTCATCTTCAGAAAAAAGGTCACAAGGTAGTAAGCCTTTCAAACTATCATCATTATGTTCATTACAGATTTCATCATAAGTTTCACTATATGCTTCTGAAATGGTTTCTTCTTGAGGTAGATATGTGGCACCAATGTGATCATCTTCTTCACTAAAATAATCTTGAGGACACTTCAAATATTCAATGGCATCATGAGATGGATTCTCAATAATATCTTCAATCAAGGGATTATTATGAATCTCTTTCTTAGCATCAAGTTGTGTTCTAGGGATAGTGCCACCATGCTCTAAAAGATGTTTGAATTCCTCTTGATTGAGATTTTCAAAAGGAAACTCAAAACACTCAATGTGATTCACCATGATGAGACGAGGTGGTTCCTAGATTTCCCCATGATATTCTATTTCGGGTAACATATTTAAAAGAAGAATTTTTAAACTTCCTTTCCACTACTACCATGCAACTCCCTTTCTACACCACTGCTTCAGAAACATCCCGAGGAAGTTTGAAAGGGACGTAATGTGTTCATTTGGAAGATCCTCAGCAAACCAACAATACGATTTTTTTGCCAAGGTACTAGCAAACATATGCATCATATTGTCCTCATGAACAATATTGAATTCAGCCAACAACCCGATGAAATCTATGACGTGACGGATGGCTGAATCACCGCGGCCATAAAAGATCTGAAAATAATTTTATATATATATATATCACTCTAGTCACGATAAAAGTTGGGGAAACCTGGGATGTTTGAGAAGTCAATGGGATAAAAATGCTTGACAATCTGAGCATTTAACTTTTTATAATCCATATTTCGCTTGATATATCTTGTATTGAACTGGAAGAGCTATCAAAAATTTCACTGTTGTATGAGCTCATCTACACACAATCAATCTCAACAAATTTTATGAGATACAAGGGTTTTATCCCTTCAATGGAGTGGCAATGTGAGAATAAAAATATATATTTAAGAACTCTAAAAAAAAATGTTTTTTTTTTGTTTTTCTTTGTAAAAATAAAAAACTGAAAAATGTCAGTGGAGTCGCTAGATGAAAATTAAAGATCTACTTTAAGCATTCATCAAAAAAAAAAAAAGGAAGAAAACAAAAGGCGTACTCTAGGAATAAAAGATTTATCCCCGACAACGACGCCAGAAAATGTTGTCGTCTTTCACACACCTAGGGTGGAACGTGGGAGAAATCTTCAGGCCACTCGGTGTGCCCTTGGGGGCAAGTCTTGAGTCAAGGATATCACCTTGTTTTTGACTCCTCCGTTTAAGCTAACTCCTAACGAAGCCAAGGGGGCTAGACCCTATTAGTTGCTAACGTTGTTAAGGCTTAGTGTGATGATGATTTAGTTGTTTAAGGAATTTTGATGAAAAATAAGCAATTGAACAAGATATTGCAATAGAAATATTTAAAACACAACAACATATAGATTAACACATGATATTTAAAGCACACAGAAACAGATGATTGTATAATGTAAAACCAGTGCCAATGGACTCCAAAAATAAAGAGTGTTGTCATATTGCAAAAAGGAAATATGTTGCAAGTGCTCTTGGTCAATTTTAAATTAACATGGATATGAGTTGATTAACTTAGGGGAACGAAACTCCAAATATACCCGAAGGTACAAAGAGTATGTCCAAAATCTTTATCCGATGCGGCTCCCCGCAAGGAATATGTGGGCTGGTTGGAGTATCTGAGACGTGTTCACCACTACACCAACAAGGGTGTAGCCAAACGGTGTCTTGAGGTCACTACCCAGTTGTTCCCGCTTCCTTTACGTATTTAGCCACCACAACGAATCAAATCGAGGCGTTGGATTTTCGCCTAAGGAGGTTATAATTGAAATGTGAAGACTAATTAAGCTAGTCACCCACATTGCTTTTGATGCAGCCAACTGTTCGGTCGAACCACAGCAGTGCAGAGCATACACAACGGAGCCCAAATAAATTTTAAGGATTTTATGAGTTGTTTTGTTTTTTTAAAAAGGAAAATTTGACCTCCAAGAGACTCTTTTGGTTCAAGTGAACCTCAATCGGGAAAGTAGGGAGGGGAAAATTTTATTATGTAAAGTGAAATCAACTGAAATACAAAAAGACAGAAAAAAGTTATCTAATTAAATCTACCAAGCATCTCTTTCTCCTTTCGGGTAACTCAGGAAGTCGTGGGGTTAGTAGTATTACTTTGATAAATATAATATGGAATGATATGATCAAGTTTGCAGCATCTAACAAGGTATACTATCTTGCGTAAAAGAACTAAACTAAAGCAAAACAAGAAAAATAACAAAAAAGGAAAAATGAGACCGAGACATGGATTCCCCCCTGGGGGATGGGGAGTGGGCTATGAAGAGCCTCCTTGAGATCCTTTTTATTAGCCATGGTTACAACTTTCAAGATGTGATCTTTGGTCCTTGTTATCTGGGATCCAAAGACTTACAAAAACCGAGAAACAAAACCTCAGAAGTAGGGGGAACCCCTTGGAAGCACTTCGGACAGCCCAAAAATGTCTTTTTGGGAAAAGTTTTCTTCTCCTTTTTGATGGACCTGCTAAAAACCAGCAACCAAACGTCAATAAAAAGTACCCAAAAACACTTTGGATGTGTCTTTGGACAAAACACAAAAATTACCCAAAAATATATTAAGTTAAACTATTGAAAAAAATGCAAGAAAGTAACCATGGAAAGCAAGCTTTCCTTGAGATCTTGGCTTGCCTTTCGGGCAGCCAATAAAAAGTGCACTTTGATTGCAAGATTCAACTTTAATACTTCAAAGGAAGACTACTTTATGCAAGTTTTAGATTTACTTTAAAATACTTACGAAAAAGAGACCTCCTATGCCTAGATTTTCTCTAACGTAAACCTTTATAGCACTTTGGATCTAATCTTTAAGAACTTACATACGAGATCTAAAGAAGATTTTAACTTTAAACGAGATAGATCTACATAAGAAATGAATGTAACCAAAGGGATAATTTGATTTAAATTGAAGGAGAGAGAGAAAGGGAATGTTGGAAGCCTCGGAATATTTGGGCTGTGGAGTCTGCAACTGGAAAGCGGAGGGACTATGCTCTTCAAAATTTGCTTGAAAGATGGAGTCGTCAACCTAGATCAAGCATACCTTCAAGCTAGATACCTGCATCAACTTAAAAAAATTTACACAAGAAAGGTTACAAACAAAGGTGTTGCCTGAAGTAGAAGCTTGGAAAGCATGCAATTAAACAAAATATACATGCGAGCTAAGAGATCTACAGCCATCAAACAATAAGAGCATGAATCAAACTAGAACAATCTCTTATCCTACCGGGAGATAGCTCCCCTTGTAGGCCCACAGCAAACCAAAGAAATGCACAACGAAAAGAAGCTAATATTGGTTACCTCATAAACCATGCAATACTCATCAACACACAATGATGCTCGACACAAGAGGTTTGCCTCCAAAGGTTTCTTTTATTCCATAAAATACTATGATATTACAAGTACACAGCTCAAAAGCCTTTCAATCCTCTCTGACCATCCAAAACAATGAACCGGGAGGCAGCTTAAATAGTAAAAATGACCCAAGGGGGTGCTACCTACACTGGAAGAGAGACCCCAGTTTATTTGAGTTAATCTGAGTTAAAGTGAAGAAATAATGCCACCTTTCACACAGCTAACCCCTCCAACCAATCATCATGCAGTAGCATCTCTACCTACTGTTAGCACCATGTCTGGGCTAAATGGTCATAAAGGAAGTCAGACCAGAGTAAATGTAAGGTGAGGTCTAAAAATCCATATCTTATGACCTAGAGGTGTGCAGAAAGGGTTTGAAGTTGTTTAGAAGGCTTATTCCTAAGTCTGAAGTATCAGAATGGTAAAAAATCCTTAAGCGCGACCTTGGAAATGAACCTTGTATGAAAAATATGCTTCAGTGTTAAGTCTCAACGAGAATAGACGGAGCAGAGCTGCCATGGAGGAGATCAACGGCTATAAACAAGTTCCGCAAGGGTAAGCAACACGTTTCAAATAAATTTGGCTATCTACGGAATGGTGTTAAACACCAGATGAAAGTGGCCGTCAAATCGGGAGATGAAGAAGATCTACGGAGGAGGTGGATTCCGTTGATCTAACACACGAGGAAATAAGATTTGGAAATCAGCAAAATTGGGTCGAGCCAACAGATTTCAACGGTGGAGATCTGCGCCGCAAAAGATCGGACACTCCCGAAAAATCCCGCAAGAGAAAGGTGTAAGGAAGATATGGGATCCGCAAAGATAAGATGAGATTTGCGTCTGATCTTGTTAGATTTTTATCATTTAAGCAATATGATCTTAGGATCTTATCTGAGAGAATAACATGCACAGCAATAAACACAAGAGACAAGAGACAAGGAATTTTCCTCGAGGAAACCATAAAGGAGAAAACCCCGCAACTTCCTCAGAGATAGAATGAGCACCAATGGCAACAATAAAAACCCAAAGACAGAAAAGATGATCTCCACAGTTGTTCTCTCTCTCTCACTTGAGAGAGCTTCTCCTCTCTCACTCATGTGCCCCAATGAGTGAGTGTATGTGTGATAAATAGAGAGGCTCACTCTCTATTTATATTCTTTCGTTCACTTAATGTCCACTTCAACATGTCGGCCCCACTTAACCATTACTTACTAGGGCCGACATCTCTAGGAGAGTCTAATAACCCTAGTGCCCCACAACTGTGGGGACTTTTCCCTTCGATCAATAAGTAGGGTTGACCTTGACTCAATTGTGGGGACTATTGCCCCGACTTACAATGGAGGGTTAACATCAATGACTTTACATGACTTGTTTACATTATTGAATCTCCCGATCGGAACATCGGGGCATGACATGACTTAATTACATTACAGATACTTCCCGGAATAAACATCAGGGTACAATACATAAGATATACAAGTGAATACATTCTGAAGTTACAAATACATCAACACTCCCTCTTAACTAGGAAGGTATTCTCTCGACACAATTTATCAGAACAAGTCTTCTTCTCTGTATCATCTGGATCATCATCAGGTCATCTTCATCTTCAAGTCATTTTCATCTTCAAGTCATCTTCATCGTCAAGTCATCTTCATCAAGTCTAGATCATCACTGAATCATCATCGACTCTGGATCATCACTTGATCTGGAGCATCACTAAGTCTGGATCATCACTTGATCTGGAGCATCACTGGATCGTCATCAAGTCTGGATCATCACTGGACCATCATCAAGTCTAGATCATCACTTGATCTAGATCGTCACTGGATCATCATCAACATCACTGCTTCCATTATCTCAATCAAATGGTGCTATCTTTTCATTCTTCTTGTCACAGGAATTTCTACAGAGCCAGCCCTTTTTCATGTTGGTTGTAGGCCTAGCCTCCAGGTAGGTCTTCAACGTCTTCAGCATTTATATCTGACCATGGAATGAACCATGTCAAAAAGGCCCGCCCAGCACTTACATCTGACCATGGGAGGAACACATTCAAGAACCATGTCAGAAAGGCACGCCCAGCACTCACATCTGACCATGAGAGGAACACATCCACCATCATGTCAGAAAGGCCCAGCACTTACATCCGACCATGGGAGGAACACATCCAAGAACCATGTCGAAAAGGCCCAACACTTACATTCACCAGCATGATAGGACACACCTACTATCATCTGTGAAAAGGCCCAGCACTCACAACCATCAGCATGATAGGACACACCTACTATCATCTGTGGAAGGGCCCAGCACTTACAACCAGTGGCATGGTAGGACACAACTACTACAATCCATGGAAGGGCTCTGCACTTACATCTGACCATGCGAGGAACCAATCCAGCATACATGTCAGGAGGGCTCTCAGCTCTAGGCTGAGTATTCCTGGTAACTGACCAGGTGCCTCCATTGTCCCAGAGAATGGCCTCTCAGCACTAAGCTAAGTATTCCTGGTTACTGACCAGGTGCCTCCATTCTCATAGAGAATGGCCTCTCAGCACTAAGCTGAGTATTCCTGGTAACTGACCAGGTGCCTCCATTCTCCCAAAGAATGGCCTTCAGTACTTATATTTGATCATGTGGGAACACATCCCTCAATCACATCAGAAAGGCTCTGCATTGATCATGTGGTAACACAACCCACAATCACATCAGAGCATCTCTGCACTCACATCTAACCATGTGAAGCTTAGCATTCCACCATGTTAGAAGGGCTCACGGACTCATCACTTCCCCTTGGAAGGAACCTCAATCTAGAGAACACCAAGCTTCTCCCTGAAGTACTCAAACTTCACTCTAGCCATTTCTAGCATAGAATCACATCAGGGCTGATTACGTCTACGAATAACCTGCGAGCTTTGCCAGGACCAATTACATCCGAGGACAACCTACAGAACCGATTACGTCTGAGAAACCTACGAGCTTCGCCAGGATTTATGCTCAGACAACCTGTCTCACTAGCTATGCTAGAACTCTCTCTTTCGAGAGATCTCGATCTAGATCACTGCTCCTTTCTGCATCATACAAAAATGCAAGTTAAATCAACCAAATCAAATAGTAGTTTTCAAAAGAAACATACTACCTCCCAAATAGCAAGTGGCAACATCTTTTGCCTCAGCTGTACTCAGTGGTGACTCAGTGCCACGCAGGACTGCTTCCTACTACACCAAGAAGTGTTCTTCCTATCAATGGCACTGCCTGCCCAATCCGAATCCACATAACCCTTCAGGTTAATGTTCTGATTCGCCTCATACTTGAGCCCATACTCAACTGTACCCTTCAGGTACCTTACTGCATGCTTTGCAACCATCAGGTGAACATGTCACAATGTGTTCACAGCAAAGCAAATAACTGGTCTCGTATTCGTCAGGTACATCAAGGAACAAATCATCTGACGATACATCGTGGCATCAACCGACTCTAATGAAGCAACACTCAATAGCTTCAGGTTCGATGCCATAGGTGTGGTCATGCAATCCATCATCCTGAACCTCTTCAGGATCTCTACTACATACTTTCCTTTTCCACACCTCCATGCCTAAAACGTAATGCATCATCCCCAAGTCCTTCATCTGGAACTCGGCAGCAAGTCTTCTTCTTGCAAATTTAATGAGTTCCTCTTTTATGTCAGGAACAAGTCATCGACATATAGGAGGAGCATCACTGGTCTTCCACCTTCAACCTTGAAGAAAATGTTGGAATCCACTTTACTCTCAGTAAAGCCTAGAGTCATCAGTAAGCTATCCATTATGTCGTACCATGTCGAACCTCAGGATATTCTGCAGTCACTCCCTCTGAAGCAGAGTATCATACTCCTTCTGTCTTTTGTACTCTATGCACTGAAACAGTCTGAACCAGAGTGACAAGTAGCTTCCTCTGCTACTATTATTCTATGTATCCATCTGGGGTCACTGGATACCAAGGTCCTCTCTCTTGAACCTTTTCAAAAGTTCTTCTCGCACCCATCTGTGAGCTTGTCATCCTCTATAGGCTTTCATCTTCAACCTTGTAGCAAAGGTTAAGATCATCATCACTCTAGGTGGTCTTCAAGCTCCTCATGTATGTGTTATCCCATGGGTGTCTTCTGATCTCATACAAGGCCTTCTTTCATTTGCACACATGATTCTACCTATCATGTGTCTTATCTTCCAATGGCTGCAAATGTCTCTTCGTAGTCTATGCCTTCTTCCCGTGAGAAGCCTCGTGCTACGAATCCTACCTTGTATCCCACGATGTTTCCATCTACTACATGATGGAACTACGAACTTCCCTTCAGGTCTCGATACTCCATCCTAGACATCATTCTTCATTTTGGATTATTAGAGTGAATCTCGAACTGTCGTCACTTGTTTTTTGGAACAAGTCTCATCCTTATTTTCTTGTAGGCGATTGTACGCGATCTTTCCTACAAGTCAAATGCCCCAGTTGTATGATTAGAAACATTTCATAAGGAAATTTTATAATGGAAAATTCTTATGCATAAATATATGATCATGCAACTATTTTAGCCAATACAACATTCATCCATATCTCTCGGAAACTTTCTAGATGCCTTCCATCTCTAACAAGACAACATTGAGATTATGCACTAATCCAATATGTCAGCAAAAAGGTTTCACTCTAGATAAGTAGCAATGGAGAGTTGTATAGCACCATGAGCTACTTACCCATCACATGCATATTAGTAGTATACTGTCATTAGCGCGAACATTCTATCATGCATAACACATCAATTGAATATAAACAAGTGCATAACAGAACAATATCATGAAATGACAATTGAATAATTATCTTTATTTGTTTCGTGGGCAGACTCCTTCGTGAGCCTTCAGCTTCATCATCTTCTTCATTCATCATTTCTTATCCAAATGATAATATGTATAAGAGGTTCGTCAAGAATTGAGTCCTTCGCATTCCTCATCGCTTGCGGGATCTTCTTTAGAGGGTGAGAGCTTGACCTTCAGTTGCTCCCATCTTCTTTTCTCTTATTATGAGTCGAGCTTCTGCTTGTGTGTGCTCTTCCCAGAGTCTACTGAAAGTAATCACTTCCTTCTGGCACACATTCCTCGAATGAATGAATGAATCCCATGATCCTGGGAGGCCATTCAATTTGGTTACCACAACTTCTGCATTCTCCACTTCTTCTTCTACTGCTTCAAGTTGTTCTTTGATTTGAGAGACCCTTGTAAAGTATGACTGTATGGTCTCTGCATTCTGGATCTTCACATTCTTCAACTGTTTTCTCAAAGTTATCTTTCGATTTATGTTCTTCCCTTCAAATAACTTGGTCAGGGAATCAAACATCTCTCTTGGTGTCTTTAGTGAAGACACTTGTGGTATAAGGTGATCCGTGATTGAATCGACAATGATCTTCTTGGCCTTGACCAAGTTCTTCTTGTGCAAGGTTTTTAGCCTCATCTCCCTCTAGAACTGGAACCTTTCAACTTATGTAGGTCTCCAATTCATTTCCTTCAAGAACTAGTGAGATCCAATACTTCCATGCTTGGAATTTGTCAGTTTCACCAAGCTTATCATCAAGCTGGTGTGACTAGTCATTTAGAAATGAGAACCTCAAATATAAATAGCAAAAGATTAGATCTTATCGATTTGAGGTGTCCATCCTGGTTCCGGAGCTGGCTGATCTAGGGTCTGTCAGAGAAACCCTAATTTTCAAAACTTAGAATCTTTCAGATCTGATTGGATAGAAAGATAGACCTCTTCAAGGCGAGCTGTCCAATTTACTCCTTTTCTGAAAATAGTGGAGGGAAGCTCCCGGAACAGGAAGCCCTAGTTTACCAATTTCTTCTACAGAAATTCCTGATAATGTTTCTACGATATCTCCGAAATTACTGCTCCTCTATGTCTGAAATTTCGTACTGAGGTAGCCTCGTATGTCCTTGTTCCAACACCACAGGTTACATCAGACTTGGTTTCACCAGTTGGGACTTATGAGCATTTTCCCAAGGTGACCTGTTTCAGGACTGTTCAGCATAGCAAAGTTGTACGGACTGCCATGTGTCACTGTTTCATCTTCGAGGTCTGAAACTTTTACCACAAAAATTACAGTCCGTACCCTTTCTAGAACATCTTGAGAAATTTCATTTGGACCTTCGTAGCCCAAGATATAGCAATTCTCCCCAGGTGTCCTGTTTGGGGAGGAATCCTGGGAGAGGCTGGAACCCTGACTTGGAGAATCATATCTCCTAGAATATAACGAATCTGAGGCTAAAACTTGGACACGGTGTAATCAAGAATTTATCTTCGACCTGTGAAAGTTTCGTCACCTGAGCCTTCTCTAATCTTGATATATAGCGAATCTACCAAAATTATCAGTTTCAGTATTTTAGGGTTTTTCAGGCCCGAGGTCAAACTAGGGTTTGACTTTCTGGAAGTTTTACCCAACCAAAAATCTCGACACAGGTCTCTAAACTTCGATTTTGATGAGGAGAGCAATCCTATGCTAGGCTCACTCAAAAATTCCTCTTCTGTAGGAAGCCCTAATTTCCCGCACCAAAAACTGAAAATGCCCGGAATCAAATTCTGCTTCAACAGAAAGATGAGCCCTTCAATGGAGAGTTAGCCTAGCATCCTTTTGCTGATGGATTGTGGAGAGAGACCCAAAAAGTAAGAATCCCTAGCTTCTGCAGCTGCATAGTGTCTTCTTCTTAGGTTAGCTCTGATACCATGTTAGATTTTTATCATTTAAGCAATATGATCTTAGGATCTTATCTGAGAGAATAACATGCACAGCAATAAACACAAGAGACAAGAGACGGAATTTTCCTCAAGGAAACCATAAAGGAGAAAACCCCGCAACTTCCTCAAAGATAGAATGAGCACCAATGGCAACAGTAAAAACCCAAAGACAGAAAAGATGATCTCCACAGCTGTTCTCTCTCTCTCACTTGAGAGAGCTTCTCCTCTCCCACTCATGTGCCCCAATGAGTGAGTGTATGTGTGATAAATAGAGCGGCTCACTCTCTATTTATATTCTTTTGTTCACTTAATGTCCACTTCAACATGTCAGCCCCACTTAACAATTACTTACTAGGGCTAACATCTCTAGGAGAAGTCTAATAACCCTAGTGCCCCACAACTGGGGACTTTGCCCTTCGATCAACAAGGAGGGTTAACCTTGACTCAATTGTGGGGACTATTACCCCGACTTACAATGGAGGGTTAACCTCAATGACTTTACATGACTTGTTTACATTATTGAATCTCCCGATCAGAACATCGGGGCATGACATGACTCAATTGCATTACAGATACTTCCCGAAATAAACATCGGGGAACAATACATAAGATATACAAGTGAATACATTCTGAAGTTACAAATACATCAACAGATCTCAGATCAACAGTCAAGACGAAGTCCGCACGAAATCAACAGTTGTAAAGAGTTTGAATTGAGGTGAGATGATTGAGGGATAATCTAAACCTGAACTGAGCTTGAACTGAGTGGCACTTAAGAGGGAGGTGCCACCTCTTCCACCAACTTCTAGTGTCCAATCCTGAGATGCCCATTCACCCACACGTGGGAGATAGAGAGATGGGTGCATTCTTGATTGGAAGATGTTCATGCCACCTCTCTCACCAACTGAAAACACTTGTCCTTAGGCCTAGTCTAACTCTCCTTCACTACAAAGAGTTGATGAAACTAATTTCAGTCAAATCGGAGCATTTTCCACTAATTTAGGAAAATGGGAATATTCACCATTTATTAATTATTTCTATTTTTTAATTAATAATTTTGATTTTTTGGAGATTTTGACTTAAGTGATAAATCTATCACTTAAAACTTAGGAAATGTGGGTTTTTTGGTTAAACGGGTGCTTTGAGTTAGAAAATGAGCACCCCCATGGCAAAATCCAATCCCTAACCACACTTTTATTACATTTCCAATTTTTCCAGTTAGACTATTAAAAAATAGCATAAGTTTACAGAAAAAATTAATTTTACCAAAACTTAAAAATAAACCTAGGGGGACCTAGCGCATGTCCATATGACTCAATCTTAATGCCTAGCATGTTTATATACATTGACACATAGACTCTAATAACCTCCTTAGGCTTAAATACCAAAACGACCACCCCAACTTTTGAGGTATGAGTGAAAAACTCAAAATTTATTAATAGTTTATTCAACAATAAATAATCACCAAGGGAAAAAGCACTTTGGGCTAGTCGGATTGATATATAAATATAGGAGACCGAGTCTTTTACATACTCCACCATGCTAGAACATTTTATTACAACTCCCCCAAGGGGGAATGAACATGTGGTACAAGAAAATTTTAAAAAAAATCTTAGAAGAGACCTGGCTGACTTCTGAACTTTGAAGAATGAACAATGAAGTTTGTTCAAACCTTGCCGACTCACTTGAAAAATCCACCAAATATAACTTAGGTGGTAACAAACTGCTTGGGGAGCTTCATCTATCGTGTTTGAGATATCATCAGTTAGGCCTTGGACAATGGTTGCTTCGACCTGATCCTTGTTTTGGGCTTCCTTACTGAACAAGTCCCTTGCATGCTTGACATGAGGTATCCATTCTTCACGTCACTCTAAATCCCAGTGGTTACAAAATGTTTCCACCAATTCTGCAAAGGATGATATTGTTCCTTTATCTAGGCTCACAAACCAAACAAGAGCCTTTCCTCCTAAGTGAAGGACAAATGATCGCATGTAAACATCTTCTTCTTCTCTAATACCATATTCTGAATCCAAAGTCATAAACCATTCCACATGATGCGCAGCATTATCATGGTCACCCTTGAAGGCATGCTAGAATACCTCGGGTAACTCATTTGAATATCTTGGGAAGTCTGATAAATCAAGAGGAAAGAAATCTATTTCCATTTATGTAGCAGTCTGATTATCAGGGTCTTTAAAATCAAAAGGAATATCATCTTTGATTCATTCGCTTAAACCATCTTGCTCCTGGCTATTTTTTAGTGTTTCTTCCCATACACTGTCAATCATGGCCTTTCTTTCATCTTCTTCAATAACATAATCCCAATCCATGTTGAATGCATCGATGAACTGCCTGAGTGAAGAAAAACTTTTGCGAGGAAAGCCCTCATACCAATTCCTGACAAATATGAAGAAAGGAGAACCCTGAAGCCTTAGATGGCTTAATTTTAGTGAAATTTCGCCATAGTTTCTCTCTATTCTTTCGTTAAACCTACAAAACCAGCAAGCAAGCAAAGTTAAAAAATGATGGTGTGCAAAGATGAAAGATAAAAAAAATAAGCCTTTGGTACTTAGAAAAATATTGAAAATTTTGCCAAGTGTATGATTCAGATTTATGTGGGAACGAAATGAAATAACATATATAGCATCATAAACACAAACATTTTGCAAAGATAACAGAGATACAGTAAACACATATTCTACTAAATGGCGGAAATAGAACAGACTATGATACAATTGCTAGAATGGTAGTCGCTATCTCTGAGAAGAGATGTGCCTGCTACGCTCATCTGTGCCAAGTTGAATACAAAGTGAGGCCAAAGGGGCCTATTTATAATAAAGACGAGGGCGAGAACCCCAAAAGTCCAAAACATAACCCTAGAAGATGAACCGTCATAAAGTTTGTGGCCCCAAAGTGGTAAGTTGAATAGTCAACTTCCCAGGGTCATAACTTTTGCATACGATCTCTAATTTGGGCGTTCAATAGCTCGTTGAAAAGATCGATCCGAGATTTACAACTTCCGACTGTGAGCAAATGCATGTTGTTGGCAACTATTTAGCCACAAGAATTGCCAAAAAACGTCATTTAGGGCCTCAAAACAGCCCCGAAAGTTTGGGGCCCAAAAAACCGTAGAAAAATAACTAGGAAATTGCCACAATGGACAATTGTTTTGAGCCAGTGGAATAGGTGGGTTGCCACCGATCTCCATCTGGATCAGTGTAAGTACCAACTCACTAGGCTAGATCTAGTAAAATAATAAAACTTTGACAACGTTTTCACATGCTAAAACAAGTACATTTGAGGAGTAAACTTTCAAAGAACAAGATCTACTTATTTAGCATTTCTAGAACATAGTAATCGAAGAAGAGAGCAAGTTTAGTTTGAGAAGATGGGAAGAAAACTTCAAGCTCTTTGCTTGATCCTTTTGTGAAGACTTTTAAAGATCCTGCATACAATGGAATTAGCTTTAAAAAATGCCGAAGAGAAGAGAAGAAACAACTTAGTTCAAATCTTCCTTCAAATCTGTGACCTACACAACTAGGAGAAAATCCTTGCACAAAAATGGATTAGATCTAGTGTGTTTGAAGAAAAAAAATTAAAAGAGCCTCCATACAACTAAGTATAGTTGGCTACTCTCATATTTCTCAAAAGCAAAGCACAAGCAAGCAAGTTAACAAATGTAAATGCTTACTCTATGTGTTATAGAAACATCATTAACAACTTAAGCTAGATCTATTAACGACTTTGGCAATGGAAATCAAAGCAATACAATATCACCTCATAGAAACAACATTCATCCAATGGCACAATGTGGACCTCCAAAGCCTTCTACTTTTATTAATCAAAATAATCACAGTGTTACAATGAGCAGAGGTTCCTTGCATCCTCACAAATGAGGAAGAAAGCCTCGCTTAAATAAGAAAAATGAGAAAAAACACCAAAGAAGGCGAATTTGCCAAGTGTTGGAGCTTTTTGAGATGACTGAATGCGAACTAGAATGAACTAGAGGTGGTAGGCGCCACCTCTCACAAGGTAGGTCACCCCCCCTCTTTATGTGACACGTATACAACAAGAGGTGAGCTATTTCATGGATAAATGTGCCCCTTTAAGGAGAAATTCGTCCCCTCATGGATTTGATTGAATCAAGCCAATTTGATCTTGATTCGGTCTCCAACTACCTCCAACATCATCCTGAGTTAACCTGAAACATGTCTGAGACAAGTTCCCATTGATTTAGGGATGTGTTTTTCCTCCATATTTTCCCTTTTCTAATTTTTTATTCTCTTTTTGCCTTTTTCGGAGAGAATTCACTTAACTGATAAATAATCACTTAAAACTTAGGAAATGTGGGTTTTGAGGTATAGTGGGTGCTCTGAGTTTGAAAAAAAGCACCCCCATGGCAAATTTGGCTCCCTAGGCCCACTTTTATGACCTTTTAAAATTTTACAATTAAAATACACCTTATCGATGATTTTATTAAAAAACTGAAAATTAAAAAATCCTACGAAAGACTTAGCGCATGTCCACGAAACTTTGGGAATATGACTAGCATGGTATAATACATAGACCCTAGGCTTTAATAACCCTCCCAAGGCATAATCACCAACTTCACCATCCCGACTTTGGAGGATTTTGAGTGAAAAACTTGAAAATTATACATCGCTTAAAAAAGCGTCATATAACTAACGAGGGAAAAAACACTCAAGGATGATGAATTTGATGACCAAGTCCCAAGAAGGCCAAGCCTTCTACATAAGAAACCATCATGCTATATCATTTATTACAATTCCTCCGAGGGGGTGTGAACATGCGAGAAAATGGACCACAACTAGCCCTGATGAAACCATGGAACTTTCGTGCACTGAGTAGGAACAATTGATTTGTTCCGATCCTTGGTGGATCACTTGAAAAATCCCCCAGTGAAACTTAGTGGACAACACAAACAAACGAAGACATCCTTGAACCTTCCTCTTTATTCTTAACTTTTCTTCCATACTTTTGTAATCTCTTTTCTCCAACATCTATAAGGAGAAAGAGGACTTACTCAATTCCAGTATCATTGTAATCTCATAATAAATTTTGAGTGGGCTCATAAAATCCCACTCCCCATCCCCCTGGGAGGGGATTTGTGTCGATGTGCTTTTCATGCATCTGTCTTTCTTTGCTTTCCTTTGGTTAAAATTAACATAAGGAGCTTAAATTTTAACTTTTATTTTGCAGACCGTATACTTTGATTTTGCATTTACAATTTTTTTTTTGCAAAGTAAAACAGATACTTACCTACTACTTCAGTAGTGTAGTAATTAGAAAACCATTTTCTTTCTTGCGTTTTTTTATTTCAGAAAATGAACTCCCTTGCTTTCTTGAGTACGGTTCACGAACAAGGGTTTGCCCGAGTACTGGATCGGAAAGAGACTCTTAGGGTGTTAATAAACAAGAAAACCAACTCTAAAATCCTTAAAACTTACCAAGGCTCATTCCCCGTATGCTCTAGATCTTTGCGTCTTTGACCAATCAGTTGAGTGACTAGATTAATTAGTTTTCACACATTCAATTTGAATTAACCTCCCAACGACGAAAATTCAACGTCACGATTTTTGCTTCGTGTGGGAAAATTTCAATTTGAAGGCGGGAACAACTAGAAAGTGACTGCAAGGGCCCGTCAGGCTACACCCTCGTTTGGTGTAGTGTTGGATACACCCCCATGACTCCATCTAGCCCACATCTTCTTGAGTGAAGCAACACTTGGTGAGTTTGGACACATTCTCCATACCTTTGTGGTATATTGGGAATCCCTCCCGTCATCCACAAACTAAACAAGCTTAATCAACCTTAGTAACTCTTAGGGTTTACACCCCTTGGCTTCATTAAGAGATTGCCTAAACGGAGGATTCAAGATCAAGTGACAGTATTTGACTCGAGACTTGGCCCCAAGGACACGCCCAATGGCTTGAAGATTTATGCCACACTAATCTCAAGGTGCGTGAAAGGAGGCAACAAGAATCTCACAAATCCATTACAAGAACAAAAGCCCTCAAGGATTCACCATTAATTCAACTAGGGTGCACTTTTCTATCTAAATAAAAAACTCAAATTGCAAATATCTTTTTAGATATGAATTTTTGTAATATTTAGGGTTTTCCAATTTTATATTTTTTGAATATTTTTTAATAAATATACAAGAGAATTTTGATTAAAAATAGAGAAGCGGTCATGACCTTGGTCCTCAACCCGAGGGAAATTAGATAAGATAAGATAAGATAATTTTATTAATGTACAACAAATGGCCACAAAAGTAGGTCAGTGGGACTGTGCGATACCGTAATAACAATACAAAGTGGGAACATAAAATTAGCTCCAATGAAAAGCTAAAAGCATAACTCAAACCAAACCCTAGCTCTATAAATGGAGAGTCGATCTCGGAGAAAAATAAACAAGTAGAGAGCTGGTCCAAGAAAGAAAAATGTACAAAGGGAGTGGAATCTGTGGGCTATAATGCAAAAATGGCAAAACGGGCATTGTCATGGGCTCTGCTGCGTGGGAGAGCCCCCACCTCTTCACTCCCGCTTCCAAAGCTTGCTCCCAAAATGCTCCCAGTTTTGGGAGCACGATCCCAAGGCGCTCTCGACGCGCTCCCTTCCTTTCCTTTACTAAAATCTCCTATACTAGGTTAATCATTTAATGACAATGTTATGGTACCTCCTTTCTTTGCCAAGATCCTATAAAAGTTTTTATGGTTGATCATTTGATGATAATGTTATAAGTTATAACTACTAGATGATTGATGTATTCTATACATAATTCAACATCCTACATGTGTTTTAGATATAAATCCATCAAAATATATTAAAATAGATACTATATAAAAAACGCTCCCAAAATGGAAGCTTTTGAAAATTTCGCTTTTCGCTCTGCTCCCTCTTCCAACAGCATAGGTCATGGGCCACTTGAAGCACTAGAAACACGAGAAGCATTGGGAGTATCTCTCCTACCATTCGATGCTAACTGAAGGAAGCTCAAAAGAGTATTATGTCTAAAGGAAGAGCTAGAAGAGGAATTGCAATGGATAGTGCACCACTGCTTGGATGAAGTCGTACAGCTACCGAGATGGCATTTAGACCGTCCCCATCGTTGTTTTGGGGCGATGGTAGATGTGAATTGTTGTGTCCTAACCGAGCGGTCAAGATCTGTGCCACCATCTTCTTGTCTCTTAGTACCCCTAGAAGAGGGAAGCACTGGAAAGAAGGAAGTGATACATTGAATGGAGCCTGGCCTTGACTGAGAATGTTGTTGTAGGGTGAAGGAGCGAAGTCAAAGGGCCTTCTGCAAATATAAAGTTAGACATCTCTAATCATTGTATCTAAAAACTCTAGTCAAATTCTGGAGCTCGGTGAGAAAAAGGTCCCTAAAAAGACAATGAAACAACCCACGAATCTCACAATAGATAGGACACCAAAAGATGAAATCCTTATCTGTCTCAAACTCACGAAGGTGGCAAACTTGGTAGATTTTATCTGATAGGTCAAGTTGGCGAGCTATCTCTATCGAGAGACGATGAGAGCCCACTCTGAATTGGCCTAAAGGAATACAAAGAGCATGTAGCCAATGGAAAAATGTATAAGGTGGGCGAACAATGAGACCATCCTTCAGATCCGAAAAGTGCATAGCATAGAAGGCCATCTTGGGACGTACCCCCCCCTCGGGAGAGTTTATCCAAGTGACCTACGCAAACTGTTTGTAAATGTCATCTCTAGTGATTCTATTCAACTCTTGCCTAGTACATCAGAGGTAGTTCGGGTACTGATCACGCCCCTTCATTGTGTTGGCGAAGCTCCGAAGGCAGTGTAAGAGAGCAACAAGGGTAAACACGGCCTCAAGCAGAAAAGGTCAAGCACGAAACTCGATGAGTGCAATGGGCTAAGGTACTATTTGTTTGCATCTGATGATGCGACGAAGGATGAGGATCTGCACTCTCTCTGCTAAGGCCTAATCACAGTCAAGTAGGCATGGCCCTCACACCTCAAAGCCATGGAGGCTTGTGGGTCGAAGAAAAGTGTCCATGAGAGACATCTTGGATTGGATGTCTTGAAAATGGTGTCTAAAGCATTGTCTCTCAAGAAGGGCAAGGGATCCATATCCTTTATGAACTCAGGGCTAAAGAGCATGTCGCAGACTGAAATGAGGTCCTGTGAACTGAACCCCCAAATAGGTATAGGTGCTAGTGATCTCGACCTCCTCCCCTCTGAAGAAGAAATGAAGATCATTGAGGAGTCACTTCAATCCTGTTATCACATATATAGTAGCCAGGCTACCATATTCTATTTTCAGATTCCAGTACACTTTTTCAGCCAATTCCCTTACATACGAGATGCAGAGATGAGCACTTATGACGGATCACTATTTCATGATGGACTGTAGTACTTTCCCATGCCTTGACCGAGTCTCAAGAAACTCAGATTTGAGGACTGATGTAGCCATTTAGCCATTTACAGATCAATCAGTATTGCCCAGAGTCACAGCAACAAGTTCTCAGTGGACAGATGATGCTTTGGACTGGTTATTTAAAGGTATATGATTCAACAGGCATTATCTTGTGTTATAGTTATTATTGCTTTTATACTGATTCTTGTGACATGTCTTAGCATTTAGTGTCATGATCTGGCGGTCATATAAATATGTGGACCTGGTTGTATTGATATTATGTATGTATGTCCCCACTTAGACCTAGAAGTTCCTGACCCATACTCATCGGTTTTTCCCTCCTTAGGGAGAATAGAGGTGATCATTCCCACCATACTTTGGCTTGCTAGTGTTGGTCCCATTTTTCACTATCTCCACCCATCCATTACCTTCCAGTTATGCTTATATCCCGACCTACTACTTGTGGCATGGAGGACCTATCCCCACTATAGCCTCTTTATTGGATAAGCTTCCCTGTTTATTTGTGCCTCGGCTCTAAATGCCTAGGTTGTGTTGGCTAAACCTGAAACAAATAGCGCTGCCATCATTACAATGTATATGGAAATGAAATGAATATCTTGTGAAGAGCCCATTCATGTAAAGAAGTGTTTCTGAACCTACATGAATGCAAGGCAAGCCTAATGAAATTGGCTTTGAAGTGTAAATGTGAAATGTGAAATGCAAAACCCATGTAACAAGTGTTTTTAAGCATGCATGGAGCATGAAGCTTTAATAAATAAAAATTCGTGTATCAAATGCATTGAACAAGGCTATGGAAACTCGGAGGCCCAAAAAGCAATATTTTTTAAAAGTTGTATCTAAAGATTGCTGGCCTCACTTGTATTTGATATGGATTGTGAGAATTTGTCAAGGTGAATAAGCACCTCTACATGTAGCTTACCTGTTTGTGAGACATTGCCATCCCCTGTGTTATTGCTTGTTCGACATATGCTAGAGTGAGTATCCCCTTTCCATATCCAAAGTGTCACAGTGTCGAGTTGGTAGTCACCCTTTAGTCTAGCCTTTCGATTTTTAGCCTTAATCCTTCACTAGCAAATTGATTACAACTATGAAGTGAGTATGGTCTTGAAAGTCTAGTCTGAGTCATAATTAATAATTAACAAAACTCTATATATTTGGTTGGTAGATCGCTAATGAAATGATTACTACTTGTTATAATTGTTACTTGAATGATTTGTAGAGCATGTCTTAAACTCTAACTCTGGCAGCAGTGTGATGTGAGCCTGGGTCATATTATTGGTCATGTTGACTTGGTATTCAGCATTATTTGATCATTTATAGATTATTATTATTTTATCTGTCTAGGCATATTAGATATTGTACATGATCATGCAGAGATCTGTAGGGTGTATGAGTATACACCTTAGATGGATTTGGACTCTCCAAGTCTAATGAGACAGTTTATTTTCAGTCCCGAGCAGTTACAATGATGATTTGTCTCAGTATACCATTCTGATGCAAATTTGCCATGTTAAACGGCCTATCAAAGCAGAAGGATGATTTGATTGGTTCACCTAGGGCGTTGTATGAGGAGGGGGTGGTCCAGCTACTTGTTTTTACCATTATACCCCCCTCCTAGAGAGCCTGATGGGCTCAATTTGACAACGTAGGCACTACTTGCTTTTACCATTATACCCCCCTCCTAGAGAGCTTGATGGGCTCAATTTGACAACGTAGGCACTCCAGGTGGCAGTTTGAGTAGGTTCAGAGCTCCCAAGGCAAATTAAAAATGGTTAAAATGGCTACTGAGGCAAGTAAATGGCATGGGATGAGTTTTGATGATGAGGATGATGTCTTCCACCCCTTCTCCAGCAGTTTCAACATTCATGAGGACCCTCACCCATCTCTCTGGCATGTTTTATGATTTTTTGGAGCTTTTGGAGGCTCACGATTTTCCCAGAGAGGCATTATTTTGCACTTAGAGTTATATTTTATTTATATTGTGCCATGGGGACACACTAGGAGTGTTAGACATTACCCCTAGACCCACCATGAGCTTTATTCATGTTTATTCTATCATATTGAGTGGGATCCCCTTCCTAGTGTGATTTTGTCCATTGATGAGTTATATTATTATATTGATCCGTGTACTTTATGTTCAGCTCATCTCAGCCATTGACTAGAACATTTTGATCTTTTAATCTTAGCCATCCATTCAAAAGGTTGTTAGGATTTTGGTATCTCTCCATCCTATTTAAAGGAGAGAGCTTCTCATTGTAAAGGGGTCTTTGGCT
>LPNX010927085.1:405378-418570 GCA_001517045.1 Pseudotsuga menziesii
GTGATTGAAAAGTCTATTGCATCCTAGCATTTGAGCATTTGTGGTGAGATCTATATTTTTGTGGAAACTTTGTCTTTCTCTACATTAGGGCGACTTCACTTGGGCGTTTTTGTAGGGCTTCCTCAACTCGCTTGTTTGGCATCACTTGTATCAGGGGGTTATCATTAGTATCATTGTGATCTATGGTTTCATCTTGTTATTTCTTCTATAGCATTTGCTTGTTTCTCTTGATGCATCAAATCTGATATTGTTGACGTTTGTTGTGCAGGAGGGAGGGCGCATTGGCTTCCTTAGGCAAATCGATTTGCATAGAATACTCATCCAAATATTCTCAAATTGATCGGGAAGGAATAGATCATCATCATCAAGGCATCTACAAGGTTATCCAGGTAATATCCACAAGTTAGTTCTTTTTTTCTTGGTTCCAATCCATTGGCATCCTTATTTTATTGTCAAAGCCCTAACTTAAAATAATCGAAAAACTCTACGGATCAAACCGCTTGATCAATTGGAAAACCATTTCTTGGTATTGTAGATCGGGTCCAACCCAAAGTGGGTTCTCCTAGGCGTCATGGTGACTCCACAAGGCCCAAATTCCAACGCACTGATCCCTGAACCCTAGCACACCCCTCATTTGGCCAATTTTTCCTATGATTTGACCCTATTGCTAAGGCTTTGGGTACTTTGATACTGTCATACCTTTCATCAAGTCTATCCATTGGTACTAGATAGCCTCAATCTTGTCCTTAACCTCCCTGCATTGGACACGGTTCCCAAGGCAGTGGATATTTTCATCATTTGTGGGTACCTTGATCCTGGATCTAGCAGTAAAACTCATAAGTCACTTGTATTTCAACCGTAGATCAATTTCACACTTCATAAGCTTCTTGATCCAAGCCATAACTCTTCTTGTGACTGCATCCACAGATCTAGGGTTTACTTCACCTTACGTATTTCATCTTCCATTTGATTTGATCTGGTGTCTTGGTTTGACCTCTCCTGTCGGGAGTAGGTCCGGGTCTCCCGCATTGTTGTCTTGGGATAAGATAACATCAAGTGAAGATTGCCTCGATTGGCATGACAACCATCCATTTGGGAGTCAAGGCTATCTTGGTACAAGTTAGTTCTTTTTTTCTTGGTTCCAATCCATTGGCATCCTTATTTTATTGTCAAAGCCCTAACTTAAAATAATCGAAAAACTCTACGGATCAAACCGCTTGATCAATTGGAAAACCATTTCTTGGTATTGTAGATCGGGTCCAACCCAAAGTGGGTTCTCCTAGGCGTCATGGTGACTCCACAAGGCCCAAATTCCAACGCACTGATCCCTGAACCCTAGCACACCCCTCATTTGGCCAATTTTTCCTATGATTTGACCCTATTGCTAAGGCTTTGGGTACTTTGATACTGTCATACCTTTCATCAAGTCTATCCATTGGTACTAGATAGCCTCAATCTTGTCCTTAACCTCCCTGCATTGGACACGGTTCCCAAGGCAGTGGATATTTTCATCATTTGTGGGTACCTTGATCCTGGATCTAGCAGTAAAACTCATAAGTCACTTGTATTTCAACCGTAGATCAATTTCACACTTCATAAGCTTCTTGATCCAAGCCATAACTCTTCTTGTGACTGCATCCACAGATCTAGGGTTTACTTCACCTTACGTATTTCATCTTCCATTTGATTTGATCTGGTGTCTTGGTTTGACCTCTCCTGTCGGGAGTAGGTCCGGGTCTCCCGCATTGTTGTCTTGGGATAAGATAACATCAAGTGAAGATTGCCTCGATTGGCATGACAACCATCCATTTGGGAGTCAAGGCTATCTTGGTACACCTCTTTGGTTTCCCATTCCCTCTACCATCCATCTTGGATCCATCTCATAGGGCAACTACAAGCCTAGTGATAACAGATCCATTGAAGATCATAACCTTGGATTTACCAAAGTTGAGCGTAAACTGGCGAAGATCACAAAAGAGGGGTAAGGCATCTAATTGTCTTTGCAAACTCTCTGAAGATTAGGCCAAGAGGACCACATCGTCAACGAAGAGAAAAATAGATATCAACACCTAGTGGAGAAGGCACCCATTGTCGTCCTGGATGTGCTCCTCTAAGAAAGAATCTAACCCATCGATGTAAATCCCAAATAGAGTGGGGGAGAGTGTGTTACCAACTTATTTGTACCATAGTTGGATTAGCCGAGGAGCCGCCATTTGACAAACATGATAAATGTTTGTGTTCCAGTGTATGATGATCTGCCTTTGTGCCTAGCCAGTTTTGGCTGGTCAGTTTTTGTTTTCAGTAATTATGACCATGGCCCCGTGGGGTTTGTAATAAAAATGTGCTAGTAGGGTGTTTTGAGTGGTTCGGTCTCCTAAGACGTAGAATTTCAACTAAGGTATTCCAGGGAGTTTTTTTCCCTTGTCAATTATGCTTTGCCTATAGCCGAGTATAATCGACGAGGTTTTCTCCCGCTTCCTCCAAAGCTGGAAGGCCCGATTTTGAATTCTGGACCTTGGGAGGTTATTAGAGCCCAACTGAGTATGTATAAACCTACTAGACATTATTAGAATAGACTATGGTCATGTCCTAAGTCACTAGGACCCTCAACAAAAATTCCGAAAAAAAATTTACCGGAAGCGTCAAATTTTGGATTTTTAATTTTTTAATTTTTCCTAAGTTTTTAATTAAATTTTTCCATAATTTAAATGGAAAATTTAATTTTGTAATATGTCAGTCATCTGGAACCCAAATTCAATGATTGAAGGCTCTAACCTTAAGCCAAAAATTATCAATGATCAGCCAGCCAACTATCTCCAAGTTTCAGAAGTTCATTCAGCCTCATAATTAATAATTTCTCAAAAAAGTCATTTACGGAGAAATTATTAATTAAAATATTAAAAATGAATATTTTGGAGAAAATCAAAAACTCTCCAAAATTAGCCAAATTGAATAAAATAAAAGGCTAAATGACATGGCACGGAGCATTTATGATGATTCCAATCAATATCGGTCAGTTTCAAATCAAGTATCGGAGTGTAGCAGTTGAACTATCAGTCTGAAATTTGCCCTCTTTGGTCAAATCCGTTTTTGGTTGAAGTGTGGGTTATCTATTGGTTGGGTGATCATTACGAGGGAGAATGAGCCACCTCACCCCCCCTCATTACTCCAGCACACAGTTACAACTTAGTTGCAGCTCAGTTCAGCTTCAAATCATCATGCCGAGCTCATTCAATTACTCCGGTGTTACTCTTAGTCTGAATTTAGGGATTTGAGCCCTATTTTCTTTTCTTTTTGTATAAATAGAGGCTCTTTCAGCTCTATCAGGGTGGATATTTTGTGTAGAGAAACTCTGATAAAACTTTGTAAATGCTTGTTGCTTTTATGCAACCATTGGAATAAAATTAAGGCTTTGGAGGCTCATATGGTGTGACATTGTGGATGAATGCACTTGATGGATGAGGTGATGTTGTTTTAATGCTTCTCTTTCTTGTCCATTTGAGATTATGAATCTATGCTTTAGAAGGCTTCTGTAAGCACATAAGAACAAGTATTTGTGGTTTGCAAGTTAGCTGTTTGTTGCTTTACTTTTAGAAATTGAAAAGAAGCATTGTTTATTTAGTCATATTTCATGCTACTTTATATTTCAATTTGTGAACAATACATGATCTAATCCGCTATTTGGCAAGTCTATGAGTTGTTATTTTGCAGATCAGTCCATCCAACGAAGCAGAAGTTTGAGCTCAGCTGCATCCTCTTCTCTTGGAATCAAGTACAAACTTCCGGTAATTGTATGCTTTATGAGATCCAAGTGTCCTTAAAAGATCCACAGGTTTGACCATTTTCTCCTTATTTTTATTCATCTTTCAAAGTAAAAATCTCTGATTTTTTGGGTTAAGCAAGGTTTGGATCTTAAGCTACTGATCTTTCACCAAACCGTGCTCTTTTTGGCTGTCCTCTTTCCTCTTTTGCAGCCCTCTTTCTCCTCTTTTGCAGCCCTCTTTTGGCCCTAGTTTGCAGCCCTCTTTCTGCCTTTTGTTTGCCCTCTTTTTGCCCTTTTTCTTCTCTTTTTCATAGCTTCTTCTTCTTTCTACTTTCCTCTGTTTTCATTATAAAAGTTTAGTTTCTTTTACAATCAGTTTATAGATCCAACTTGTTTCAATTTTTGAACTAACATATAACAAGTTAGTGTTTAAAGCTCTTATTTTCAGGGAAGTAAAAAAGAGCCCAAAGGCCATAAGCAAGCAATGGAATAAACAAAGAGCAAAAAGACCAAAACACCTCCCTCTTCTCTCTTTCCCTTTCTCACCTTGCTCATTCAAGAAGGGGCAAAAGGCATCAAAAATATTGTTAAAAGTTAATAAAGAGAGTGGGATTACGGCTCCCACACCACTCTTCCCCCATTTGGGGGAAACTTGTATCGTCCCTTTGTCATGCTTGTATTTTTTTCGCTTAATAAACTGCTAAAGGTAGAATACGATAAAATAGTTTCATAATTATTAGAAGTTTGTTTTTTCATTAAAGTTGGATAGTTCATTTTTTATTAGTTTATCATTCATAAAATATAAAAGACAAAAAGGTTTCTTTGCTTATTTACTTAAGCTAATGCAAAGTTTGTTTACTTTTTGATATAATTTTACTTATCCCCATGCTTTCTCGATTAGGGCCTAAAAAGCCTGAAAGAGACCCTTGGGTAGTTTAGCTTTCTTTTTCTTAAAGTTTAATCAATTAATTAATTAAGTCTCTTGAACTTGTCACAACCCAAGTCAAGAGCACTCTCTATCGGAGAGCATAGTTAAACTTGCATATCCTTGCATTAGGCATTTAGATTAGCTAAGTCTCTTGAACCTTTGTCATAAGACAAGGTAAAGAACGCACTCTGTCGTAGAGTCTTAATTAATCTGCTTAATTAAAATTTGCAACTCACTTCCCCATAATTAGTTAACTTCGTTGATCATCTTTTACCTAGTATGTTCTGTCGACTTTCGGGTTGGGCTCGTACTCAAAACGGTGAACGAACTTGCTAAGTTCGCGCAAGAGAAACATAATAAAACTCAAACCCATAACCAACGCACCGGCATTGTAGAGAATTTCCTAAAGTTCTTCTTAGTAGAGGCGCCGAAACTCCCTGCTGTCTAAGCTTCTCAGCTAGCTGGTCAATCTTCGCGATACCAGCCTGGGATACTGGGCGGGCCGTCATGTCTTCAACAGATTAAACTTGGAACATTCTCCCAGCTCTTGAATAATCATTCGCTGACACCATAAGCAAGATCACTTAAAATCCTTAAAATATACCAAGAGCACTTGCACAACATTACATTCACTAGCTTTATTTCGGGACTTGTTTATTTCTTAAGGCATGGCAGAGCGTTGACTCCATAAAGGCACTAATCTTTTAATCTATGCATAATTGTTATATCTGGATCACTTGTCTTTGGCGTATTTAAATTTCTAGCTGTGAATGCATCTTTGTAAAGTCTTGAATTATTGTTTATCTTTTAATTCTCTTAATAACAATATGGATTGCTTTATCTTATGTGTCAAATTCATAATAAACAAACACATTTAATCACAATAACTCCTAAACAACACCCATCCGCATCCGCAACCTTTTAGAACACTTTAACAACTTAAGAGCCATAGAAACTCTTTTGTAGGGACTACTCCCCTTGGCTTCGTTAAGAGTTAGCCTAAACAGAGGAGCTAGGAGTAGGTGACAGCACCTGGCTCTGTGCTTGCCCCCAAGGTCACACCTCTCCCACTTTCTTAAGTGAGGAGACAGCTTTCGGAATATTTCTGCTACTGGTGTGCAATCGGCGGACAACAGAGTGGACACCCCTGCTTAACCACAACGGTACTCCTAATGAAATTTGAAATATCGTCGTCCTGGATGTGCTCCTGTAAGAAAGAATCTAACTCATCGATGTAAATCCCAAATAGAGTGGGGGAGAGTGGACACCCCTGCTTAACCACAATGGTACTCCTAATGAAATTTGAAATATCGTGGGTCGTGTGAAGGCGTCCCTACTCAAATAGATATCGAGGTCAGCATCCTTACTCAATTTAGCCATTCAAGATTTACCAACTAGGGCAAAGGCTAGTAACTCAATACTAGGTCAAAGTGGCCAAAACCTAATTAAGAAAAACAATGAATCCCAAGGACCCATTGTGGAGATTTCTTTCAAGAGGAAATTCTCCTCAAACAAAGTTGACAAGATTCCAATAAAACCGTAATTTACCTTGCTCAAGGTGCAAAAGCAACATCAAACAAGAAAATTGAGAGATCTTACCAACATCAACCAAGAAATGGAGCAAGAGATACTTCTTAAGTCCTTCCTCAACCATGAGTTATTACAACTATTTTCACGATCAACCTTGCAAGATAGCTAAAACCCTAAGAAAACCACCATTCAACCTTCATCACAGATAAAACTTTCCAAAGAGAGAGGCACCCTATTTGCCCATTTAGTAAGACACTAGTCTCCAATCCCTTCTTCTTTATCTTTTCTAAAAAAATCATAAGCCATTATACAATAATAAATATGTATAATTAAACGTAGTGACTATTCATAAAGGTACCCCTTAAAATTATATTTATACTCAAGGATCGTGTTGCCACTCCTGACCGACGTGCGTGTGTGAAAGCCCAAAAGTAGGCACACCAGCCTGATGGCAGCTGTGAAAAGAGCAGCCACTGTCACCACACTCCTCTCTTCCTCTCTTTAGGTTGGCTCTTCTCCAACTCAAGGGGGGCTTCCCTAAGGTTTAAGATCACCAAGGCAGGAACAACAACGGACAAGATGAATTGAAGTGGTTGCCTTAGAGAAATGGTTGTAGTATAGGTATAAATTGAATGAGTGATGGGAAAGAGGAAAAGATCAATCCTCACAAATAGACCAACGCCAATACATCAAAGGGAGAAATGGAGTCAAAAAGAGAACTCACGAGGACCTTGTGTCATATGTGACTAAGGGGGAGAGCTCGCATGATTGAGCAAACCCTGATTAGTCAATGGTGCAACGACTAGATTTACTTCCTCCTAATTGCAGGAGATGCATTGTGCATGCAAAGGATCAATACTACACAATCAAGCTAGATTAAATGTAAACATCAATGCCCGTACAAACATGCTCACAAAGAGAAAAGGCTAGCAGCTGCTAAGAGTTTTCACCTTCCAACATGGTGATAGCATTCATTTATGGTCTCCGATGCAAACATAGAAAGGAAAAATTAATATCTAACAACAATCACCCATTCATTAAACCTCCACAAGTTTACGTCACACACTAGATAAGTGCTCAATTACACATCCATAAAACCCAAAATGATATTTTTCTATTAAAATATAGAGAACTTTATCACAAAACAAAGAACTACCACTTCGCTAACCAAAAGAGCCTCACTCAATTAAAGCATATCCCATGTTTGACTTGGAGTTTGCCAGCATCGAGAGTCCAATTCTCTTTCAAGAGAACTCCAAGCAATTTGTTGTCCCCAAGGCCAAATGATACGTGGGTCCAAAAAAAGAAAGGCTTTTGCTGCAAATCTCCACGTAGCAATATAGATATCCCTGATCGGCTGCTTTAAGAAAATGAACGACTGCCATAGCGTAAACATATTCTAGACTCTCAGTGGAGATGAGTTTAACCACCGCTCCAGTATTTTCACTGCCACAGGGACTATGAGCTAAGCTTCATGTTCCTTTCTACCTGCCAAGACGAAATGCTCCGGTCATCTCCTGAGAACCTGGCCATGCATGCCACATCTCACCCATTGTTTCAGCGTCTGCATATGGCTCTTACGCGGATACCTGATCATGTGTCACTCCAGTTAAAGAGAAATGGTGACACGGGCCCCCCAAAAAACGGAACAGACACCAAATGGCTGCCAGCGATAGATATAGAATTGGCTATCAGCAGCCATGGTAGATGTTTTCAGTTGCTGTAAAAAACGTCAATTTTGCAATTTGCTCAGCGACTAGTCAAAAACCTTTGATGAAGAAAATCTCTGCATCAATCAATCGGCTGCATATGCACATGATTGATAGACATTCGCTAAACTGTTGACACGGTATCGTGGAATTTATATAAAAAAAATACGATCTCTATCCACAAGTTCAGATTCATAAATGTAAACTATCGTGGCCTCTCCTTTTTTATTTCTGACTGAAAAGCCTTAGCGGGTAGACACCGTAAAGGTTCACATCAATTTGTATGGTCACGTGCAGCTTGGATTATTGGTGGATGAAGCTTCAACGCAGTCTTTCTTGTTGGCAGAGTCCACATGAAGGGCAGTAAGGTCAACAACCGGGTCTGAGGAACCTGTGATCTGTGATCAAAACTTATACCCTGGCGTGTGCTTGCTGAACCTCAAACTTCGATAAATTCATCTCTGCATAACTTTGCTGCAAATGAACATACTCCCGAGGAGCTAGTACAACTGGTTGCCAATCTACTGATACACATTCGAGCTCCCAGCGATCAGTGTTTTAAGCTAACTCGACAGGTGTTTAAAATGACGCCAATGGTGGCTCCATCTCAGGAATCATGGATTTGTTAGAACAAGTTGCCAGGAGATTCGCACAGCTGGATGATGGTCTGTATTTATTTGTTGGAAATCACCCTTAACACTGAAATTTTGCAAGCTGTCGTTGGATAGAGCAGTGACTCTCCACACTATTGAGAGGCCTATCTTCATATGGTACGCCGGCTAACTCAAACTGAGAAAAGAAATGCGCCCAGAGTTTTCTAATACTTGTATTTTGATATACAAAACTAGGCTCAAGAATTCTCAGAATTAGCTCCCGAGCTCCTGGAGAGAACCACTTAGGACCAGTGAGATCTCACTCTTCAATGTACCAAATATTAGAAAACAAAAATCCCTCTCTAACTTCTTGCTGTGCATGAATGCTGACAAGTATCTGGATACCTTCTGCTCCTCCTCACCACTGCTCCTGTCATAGTTGTGCTTGATCCACTCTTTAATCCCCCATCTTGTCTCAAAAATGCTTAGAATACCTTTGATGGCAGGACCATAGCGGGACTGACTTGTTTCAGTAAAGAAAACCTTGACCACAAAAAATGCAGATGCATTTGGAAGGGTAACAGGTCGCACCTCATTGTATCAATCATTCAATTATTCATTTATATATTATATATTATTTCCAATTGGAATACATAATTATAAATTTAGAAGTTTATAACACTCACTTACAAATGCTATGGAAATAGGAGGTAGTTGCTCTACTATTTCAAAGTTGGGTTTTAATCTGTACATACTACTGGTGTGTGATCATGAATGTTGCCTCATTTTGAATAAGAAGGGAATAAGCCAGGCAGAAATTTGTTGAAAGCATCAATTGTTTGACAAAATAGTATATAGATAAACCAACAATGAAATTTTAAGATATATCAGTTAATTACATTAAGGTCTTGAATTTGGCTCGGGCAGAGTGAAAAGGATGTTAACTCTTTTCACACAGGTGATCACCAAGCACTCAAGAAGAATACATATTCAAACTGAATTCCTACGTACAATCTTCTACATAGGTGCAAAGTACCTGTACAAAGTCACACCACTGATCAAACAATCGAAATTTTCCCGCCAATACCAATCTCCAGGCCTCTATAGCTGTGCTGAGAGCTGCAAAAGAGAGACAAACTTCTGTAGAGAAGTGGTGCAAAATTCAACTTGTCAATCATTGAGCCTTGCAAGATGAAAGAGGAAACCAATGCCAGCACACCCTTCCCAATTTTCCTACTCCATGTCCACAAGATCTGAACAAGCTTACCTCACTGTCTGAAGGACTCAATTGGGCCAGCTCTCATTTAATAGGATAGATTCAGAAAATCTTGCTGGTAATGATGATCTGGGTACTTCTTAAGACTTAAAAGTTAATTACCTAAATCCCTATTTAATAATCCAGATAAAAGATGAAAGAGGAGCAAAATGATTTTCTTTTCCAGGTGTGAAGCCCATTGATTATTTATATTGCATAGCCCCATCTTTTTCTTTGACTCGTTGGTGGAGAGGATAATGTGGCCTCAGTTCCAAGTGAAAAATGAACTCTCTGCCAGTCCACTAATTGTTCTCTACAGCTAACAAAAATAAGAGATATGAATATAAACAGATAAATCTTCAGTAGAAAACACTTACCAAGGGTTTTTTGTCCACGTTCACAGCAAATAAAGAAGACAAACCGATAGAACAATGCAAATCGATAAGAATCCAACTGTACAAGGAGTAGCAACAGTTGAAAGGATCCGTCACAACTACTGCTTTAAATGAACCGAACAAGAGTCAATGTAAAAGCAAAATCTACTTACAACACTCCTATGGCATTTTACAACACCACACAAAACAGACAAATAAAGGGAGCGTTTCATAGACACCATCAACTGCTGACTTGAATCAAGCTGGGACTTAAGAGTGCGAAGACCACTAAGTGCAGCATGCCTGTAAATGAAAACAACCATTTATCATCAAAAAGATGGTACAAATGTCAATGAAACAAATATGAGGACAGTAAATCAGTTCAAAAACCTAGAAAAAGGTTGTACTAAAATGTAACCCACCATTACTCAATAATATCAAAATCAGCATACATGATTTGCAATTTTGCATTATCCTACTTCACATAAATTCATTTTACTAACACCCAAATTGTAGTACTCACTATCCATCCCATTGTACTATAGTTTCTAGATATGAATTATGTTGGAGTTTAGAAGCATCCCATCATTTGGAGTGGACACTCCACCCATCATTCGGGTGGACACTAGAGAGTCCACTCAAGTAGTTGGGACATTTTTAAACTCCAACACAGTTCATATCCAGAAACTATTACAATTATGACAAACTGTGAAAACCTACATACTGAAATACCCATCATATTGTCTAGAGGTGGCAGGCATAAAGCTTACACACTGCTAAATCATTTGCCAATTTGAAAGTCTGGAAAACCTCAACCTCAAACCTCTTGACCACTTTGAGACCACAAAAATTCATGGGAAAGAAGAATTCTATAATGAACCACCTCCATGTATGTGATTTACACAAAATGCAAGGAAAAAACACCATCTTATGCTCTCAATAACAATATGCAAACCAAAATCAGAATTAGAAAACAGTTCTCAGCATTCCACTATCTCTCTACCTTCCACAATGCGTCGATATTCATACTTGTTACCACCCAACTTGTACCTAAGTGGAAAACGTCCCAAGCCATGGGTAGAAGCCAAAGGCAACCTTGGATCAGTTGTCAATGTCACCACACAACCAACCCCTTCTCTTTAGCCCAACTCTCGAAAGCCAAGGGAGGCTTCCCTAGCTAAATGATGTTACTTTAAATGAATGATTAATCATGAGAGTTCATTTTTCCTTAAGCACAATAGACATGAAATACAACTAGGAACTTAAGATGACAAATGAATCCACAAGTACATAGATTCAAATGGAAATCTTCAAATGGACAATCCTTGAATAACTCCAAAGATGAATAATTTTATTGATCGTATATGACATATTTATCCCAGAGGAGAGGTGACCTTTGGCCTTTCACATACCAAAGGTACGTGACTCTTCAACTTATTCCTTAATAACTGAAAACTAATTTTTACAATATTTTACAATGGAACCATAATCCCTACGGATTAGGTTTCCGAAATCCCCCCCCTTAATCCAAAGGGGTGTTCATGAGTCCAAGCATCTTTCTAAACTTTTCAAGCTTCTCTCTCCAAGCACTTTGGTGAAGATGTCTACAGTTTTCTCAGTTATGGAACAATGTCACCAATGAATTGTCTTGGCTTCTACATGATATTGAATTAGATGGTACTTTGTGCTGATGTGCTTGGTTTGTGTTTGTTGCCACCTAATACACACCTCAAGACACGTGGCAGAGATCTTCAAGCCACAAGGTGCGTCCTTGGGGGAAATCCGGAGTTAAGTACTATCACTTGAGCTTGACTCCTTCATCTAGGCCAACTCCTAGCGAAGCAGAGGGGAGTGGTCCGTATTAAAAATAAACTAAGGCTTTTACACTAAATGAAAAGCAAAAAACTATTCTAGGAGTTTATTTGATTAATCACAAGAGACATGTAAAAAAAATTACTTAACAGCATATCAAACATATCACCATCACTACATAAAAGTAAATACTTCCAAGCATAGTAAGATAAACAAATGAGACCAGTGCCGAAAGTAAATATGATGTTGTAAAAGTAAACACTTTTGCTAAGCTCTTGGTAAATTTTATTATTATTAAATGAGTGGATTAGCGGGAGGGAGATTCTGATATACTCTAAAGCTATGATATTGGGAGCAGGGAGCGGGAGCAGGAAGCAGGAGCAAGAGTAAAATATCAAAAATTTGAAAAGCTTCCGTTTTGGGAGCGTTTTTTATACAATACATATTATATTTCAAAAAAACATGTAGAATGCCAAATTAGCTATATGAAACATGAAAATATAGATATAAACATTTAGTACACATAACATCAATCATCCTGAATCTATAAGTTATAACATCGTCATCAAATGATCAATCATTAATAACATCAACCTTCAAGTTTAAACATATAGTGTTTGTAATCAATAAACTCTAAGAGATAACATCAACCATGAAATGAAACAAAGCTTCATATTCATTACCAAAGAGTTGTAAGATAAAGGCAAAGGTCCTACTTTTGAAATCCTACTAGTGGTTGAGGGTGTGGCATCTTTGTTGTATGAATTTGATCACCATCACGATTGTTGCCCCTTTCACGCACTTGAGGGGTTAGGTTGTCGTGGCGGAAATCTTCAAGCCACTAAGTGCGTCCTTGGGGGCAAGTCTCGATTCAAGTACTATCACTTGATCTTGACTCTTCCATTTAGGCAAACTCCTAAGGAAGCCAAAGGGGGTAGACCCTAATTGGTTGCTAAGGCTAATTAAGTTTTAGTGGTAGTGGTTTAGATGAATGAGTTTTAGGAGTTTTTGACAGTGTTACGAACTATTTTGTACAATAGTTGAACTTTCTATTGAGCCGATAGTTATTGAACATGATGCATGTTCGTTTCCAGAGTTCAGAGTTCAGTTTGTTCCAGACTTAGCCTGTTTTGGCTAGCCTTTTATTTCTTTTGTCAAAATGACCATACCCCATGGGGTTTGTAATAAAGTGTTCTAGTAGGGTGCGGGGGGGGGGGGGGGGGGGGGG
>LPNX010927106.1:5899-54985 GCA_001517045.1 Pseudotsuga menziesii
GGAAGATACACTAGATGGATGTCAAGACTACTTTCTTGAATGGTGTAGTGGAAGAGGAAGTGTATGTAGAGCAGCCACTCGGTTTTGAGACTCATGACAGGGAGTCTCATGTGTGCAGATTGAAGAAAGCCCTATACGGTTTAAAATAGGCACCCAAGACCTGGTACGACAGAATTGATAGCTTTCTATCTAGTTTGGGCTTTACCAAGAGTAAAGCAGATTCCAACCTCTACTACAAGGTTGAATATGGAAACCCAGTGATGCTTCTACTACATGTAGATGATATATTTGTGACAGGTATGGATGGGTTGATTGCTGATACAAAGAGAAAGCTTGCTGTTGAGTTTGAAATGAAGGACTTGGGGATGATGCATTATTTCCTAGGTATGGAGGTGTGGCAAAGTGCAGATGGAATCTTCCTTGGACAAGGGAAGTATGCAGTAGAGATCCTGAAGAGGTTTGGGATAATGAGCTGTAAGGATATGGCCACACCTATGGCATCGAACTTGAAGCTATTGAACAATGCTTCATTAGAGTCGGTTGATGCTATGATGTATCGTTAGATGATTGGGTCCTTGATGTACCTGATGAACATGAGACCAGATATTTGCTTTGTTGTGAACACCTTGAGCCAGTTCCTAACAGATCTGAGACATGTTCACTTGATTGCTGCAAAGCATATTCTAAGGTACCTGAAGGGTACAGTTGGTTATGGGCTCAAGTACGATGCGAATCAGAAGATTAACCTGGAGGGTTATGTTGATTCAGATTGGGCAGGCAGTGCCATCGATTGGGAGAGCACTTCAGGGTGTTGCTTCAGTATGGGATAGGGTGTGATCTCTTGGTTTAGTAGGAAGCAATCCTGTGTGGCACTAAGTATAGCTGAAGCAGAGTATGTCGCAGGTTGTTCAGCTAGTTGTGAGGCAGTATGGCTGAGGAAGCTACTGTCTGATTTATTTGATCTCTAGTTGGATGCTACTTGTCTACATTGTGACAACTAGAGTTGTGTGAAGTTGTCAGAGAATCCAGTGTTCCATGATAAGTCGAAGCATATCGAGATCAAGTACCACTATATCAGGGAAATGGTGCAGAGGGGAGCAGTGAAGCTCCAGTATGTTGCGATGAAGGAACATATAGTTGATGTATTGACGAAGCCATTGGCTAGGCTGAAGTTTGAGTACTTCAGGGAGAAGCTTGGTGTTCTCCAGATCGAGGTTTCCTCCAAGGGAAAATAATGAGACCCATAGCCATTTTGACATGGTGAGAGGATTGCTTCCTTCCATGGTTAGATGTAAGGGTTGAGCCATTCTATCATGTTGAGAGGATTGGTTCCTTCCATGTCAGATATGAGTGTTGGCCATTCTGTCGAGTAGGACAGATGTAAGGGCAACTGTCATTCTGGGAATGGAGGCACCTGGTCAGTTACTCAGAAAACTCAGTCTAGGACTGAGGAGCCATTCTAATGTGATAGAGGGATGTGCTCCCACTTGATCAGATGTAAGGTCTGAACCATTCTGTCATGGACAAAGGATTAAGTTCCTCCCATGTCAGATGTGAGTGTTGGCCATTCCGAAGAGCAGGTCAGATGTAAGGGCAACTGCCATTCTCTAGGAGAATGGAGGCACCTGGTCAGTTACCAGGTAGCTCAGTCGAGGACTGGGGGCCATTCTGATATGATTGCTGGGATGTGTTCCCTCATGATCAGATATGAGTGCAAGCCCTTCCATTAGTACTGGAATGTGTTCCCTCATTGGTGGATGTAAGTGCAGAGCCCTTCCATCAATACTGGGATGTGTTCCCTCATTGGTGGATGTAAGTGTAGAGCCCTTCCATCAGTATTGGGATGTGTTCCCTCATTGGTGGATGTAAGTGCAGAGCCCTTCCATCAGTACTAGGATGTGTTCCCTCATTGGTGGATGTAAGTGTAGATCCCTTCCATCATTGTTGCTGATATGTGTTACCTCATGGGTGGATATAAGTGCTGAGCCTTTCCGATAGGTTGCTGGGATGTGTTCCCTCATGATCAGATGTGAGTGCTGGGCCTTTTTGATATGATTATAGGATTGGTTCCTACATGATCAGATGTGAGTGTTGGGCATGCCTTTCTGACAAGTAGGTTAGATGTAAGTGCTGGATGGACCATTCTGATGAGCAGGTCAGATATGCTGAAGAAGACCTACATGGAGGCTAGGCCTACAACCAGCATGAAAAAGGGTTGGCTCTGTAGAACTTCTTGTGACGAGAAGAATCATGAGATAGGACCCGTGATGATCTAGATCCAATGATGATGATCCATATCGAGTGATGATCCAAATCTAGTGATGATTCCCAGTGATGATCCAGATCGAGTGATGATCCAGATCCAGTGATGATGTCCAGTGATGATCCAGATCTAGTGATGATGTCCTATGATGATCCAGATCCAAAGACGAAGATGACTTGAAGACTAAGAAGACTTGAAGATGCAGATGACGAGATGATCCAGTTGATACAAAGAAGAAGACCAGTGCTGAAAATTGTGTCAAAAGAATACCTTCCTAGTTAAGAGGGAGTGTTGATGTGTTTGTAACTTCGGAATGTATTCATCTATGTATCTTATGTATTGTAACCTGATGTTTATTCCGGGATGTATCTATAATGTAATTGAGTCATGTTGTCATGCCCTGATGTTCTGATCGGGAGGATCAATAATGTAAACAAGTCATGTCAAGTCATTGTGGGTAACCCTTTGATTGTCTAAGGGTTAAAGTCCCCGCAGTTCTGGGGCACTAGGGTTATTAGACTCTCCTAGTAGAGGTTGGCCCTAGTAGGGTTTTAGTCATGCTGGGATTAGTATAAATAGAGAGTTGGACTCTCTATTTAGGACACAACTATACGCACTCAAGTGTAGCGCATAGTTGAGGAAGGAGAAGACACTGGGGCTAGATAAGAAGAAGGTTACTGCTGTCGGGAGATCACTTACTGTTTTGGGCTTTTACTATTTTGGTGCTGATTCTATCTTTGAGGAAGTTGCAGGGTTTTCTCCATTTATGGTTTCCCCAAGGAAAAACACTGTGTTCATTGTCTCTTGTGTTTGATTGCTGTATTTGTTATTCTTCTAGTTAAAGATCCTAATAATGCTAGCTTAATGTTGAAAAACTAACAGTATTAACATGATCATCATCAACTTCCTCTAAATCTATGAAATCATTGAACTTATCTAGATGTTGTTGTGCAGTAACACTTCCTTCTCCATCAAATAAGACAATTCCTTGAGCATAATTATGAGGGAGACCATGTAATGCCACAGGTAGGGCAAGGGGAGCAAACCTAGCAGCCATGGATTTAGGGGGTGCCTAAGGAGGGGTTTGGGCTTGTGGATATGCAATAGATATTTGAGGATAATTGTTTTCTTGGGGAATTTCAAGTCTAAGTCCCTTGTTGTTATTATCAACTTGAGTTTCACTAAAGAAGGAAAAATGGTAGATTTATCCAGAAGTTTGTAAGTTTTCCCAAAGAGACTCTAACACATAAGTTTGAAAATTTTTCCCATCAGGTTTGGTTTTATCAAGGTCTATTTCAAATTTTATTCTCAGAAATAAGTATTCAAATTTTAACTTAGAAAAAAGTATTTTCAAGACTAGTAACTTCTTCTTCTGGTAAAGAGAAAGACCTTTGAATTTGAGAAGTACATGCTTTTAACTTTTCCTTTCCTCTTTTGAGGATTCTTTCTAGAACTTGAACAATCTCTCATGGATTAGGGTCTAGTTCCCCTCTTATATGTATTCTTCTCGAAGCCATGGTTATTTAGTGGAATTTTCCTTTATTAATAAAATATTGAAGTCTCCATAGAAAAATACAACCAATCTTGATGCCTATTTTCTATTTGCTCTCAGAAATCATATTTCCTTCTATTTGTCGTTCTTTCCTAGGGATTTTTTTTCTTTCGTTCCCCCACAACGATGCCAAACTGTTATCACTCGGAAATTTTCTCTGCCTGTGGGATAAAACTTCTAAGGTAACCTCGAACCAAACTTTAGGATTTGGTGTTGAACTCTTCAATCCAAAGGGGGATCCCTTATGAACTTTCTTTCTATAAGGTCACTCGACAAGAGTTCGTGTATTCCATAACGATGGCCAATTTTTTTAATAATAATGGGATTTAACAAAATGGTTGAAAATAGAAAAGAACCATTGGGCATGGAATCATTAGGTAAATAATACTTAGCTTGCAAAAAATAGAGATAAAACAATTCCAAACATAGAGTCAAGGTAGACAATATTTTTTCAATCACTAATCGCGTTGTAGAATGACGAAAGAATTAAGAACTAACAATCCATTACATCAAAGCATCAAACTTTAGAAGACTTCTAATGTAGCATTAGAGGAAAATGTGTAAGCATTCAATTGCATGCATTTGGAGCACCAGAGATGAATTCCAAACCATTTACTCTCAATCAAATACTGGAAGAAAACAAATTTAATGGAATACTGAGATAAATATAGCACATACACATGAGAAAATATTACATACTTTGAAATACCATCACATGAATCTCTATTTGAAAAAATGTTAAGTCCTTCTATTCTCTGCAAATTATATTGATATCCAAAAAATACAGTGCACAATAGTATTTTTCTTTGGGATCCAACCCCAAATACATTCACACGATCAAAATATATACCAAAACGACTCCAAGAGTATAAACTTAACAAATTATTTGCTAAAACAAAGCTCATGTAACTAAATTCCTAAATTGTAGGAACATAATTGAATGATTTCCTTTAATAACATATTTATATAACTTGAAGAGTCCACATGGATGCGAGGTGAAATATATAAAGAATAGAATTGTCCTTCGGAAACATGACATCTGCCCATCATTGGTGTAGTTTATATTTAGTCTTTACAAACTTCTCCATGATCTTCCATTTTTCTTGATTTGGGATGTAATAGTCCATCCTTTCTTTCATTAGCACTTCTAATTCCACATATGAACTGTAAGATAATGGTGGCAAGTCTCCTAAGATAATCAGGAATTGATTAAATATTTTGAAGTCATCGATTACCTTTTCAATGATAGCCTTCCCAGTCAACCCTTTAGTTAGATCTTCGAACTTGGAGTGATCCATGTGATTCTGTACTAACAAACTATGATATTGCTCTTAAGAAATTAGTTTTCCACTATTATCCCAGAAAGAAGGGAGACCACTATCAAAGAGTTTCTAAAATGGTTTCTTGAAACTTTTAACCTGAAGAAGCAGTCGATTCACTTTATCTTGTACATTCTTTTTTTTTTATAACAAGAATAATTATGTTATATTGAAAAACTTAGCAAAGAAATCGCTAAAAAGGAAACGCGTTATAGCAAGCAACCAATAATCTCTACTTCCTCCATGCGATTAACCTACAATGGAACTAAGGAGGTATATCAATGCTTACAGCTGAGTTAACAATAAGTTCATTCAGACCTACAACTATAGATTTATTGGCTGTAAGATCTGCCAAAACATTTAGCTCCCTAAGAATATGAAAAAATTTAACCTTCCTGAACATTTTGGCCTTGGACCTATTTCTATTAATCAACCTTGTTGTTCGCTCATTCTTTCCCCTTCTTCCCCCATTCAACGAATGAATAATTAACCTGGAATCACCAAAAACCATTACCTCATCCACTCCTTTCTTCTACAACTGCTTGAGACCTTGCTAGAGCCCATATGCCTCGACCATATTATTGGAGTCATATCCAATGTTCTAGTAGTATTCTATCTCAACTTTCCCGCCTGTATCAATACTAAATCCTCCTCCTCCCTCTCTTTCAGGATTCCCTTTGGAGGCCCCATCGAAAAACAGTTTAAAAATATTCCTTTCTCTTAGCCAGTTCTCAAACTGAGACTTGTCCATCCTGGCATCCCATTCATCCAACTTTTTAGCAGCCATATTATTTACAGCCATGATATTGAGACTTTGCATCCAATTTTTTTCTTTGTTAGTCATATTTTATTTGTTATTTGGGATCTTTGAAATACTAACAACCTCCCCGAACAAAGCATTTACCTTGACGACAATCTTCCACACTAGCTGAATCTTGTCCTGAAAGATTCTATGATTTATTTCATTCCAAATGCACCAACATATTATTTTAGGGAGTTTCATCCAACAAGCTCTCACTTCTTTTTTCTGAGTCGGCTCTCCTTGATATAATTTATCCCAGTTGAGAAAACAGACCTGAATTTTGTCCGACAATTGCATTCCGTGTCCCCAACGCTTCATCACATCCTTCCAAACTGAGATGGCATAGGGACACTTTAAAAATAGATGGCTGATATTTTCAGAAGCTTCAACACATAGGGGGCATCAAAATGGAACAATGAACCCCCTTTTCTCCAAATTCTCACCAATAAGAACTCTCTCATGCATCAAAGACCAGGTGAACATCTCAATTTTCGGCAACATGCTACAGTTCCACAGATAATTCCAAATTTCTGGATTGACAGGCACATTATAATTAGCAGCAAATCTTTGGTATACCTCAAACGCTGAATAGCTACTGGATTGCCCTCCCCAGCCACGCTTGTCCTTCCTGAACTTAGCCATAGGAGCTAGCCCAGCCAGATGATTTAGTAGCAGATTTTTTTCAACCTCTAACGTTTCAGGACACTCTGGCAATACCCAGCCAGCCCAACGATTTGGTTCTTGAATTTCCCATTAAAAAATATCCCAGATTGTATGAAAACCCAGTGCTACCATCCAGTGATGCAGTCGTGGGGGTTGTGGAGGAGGCTTTCCAAGAATCGCGTCTTGCCATAGGTTGACCGATTTCCCATTGCCCGATATCCAGTGCAGCTCATCTTTGAACTGAGGCAGTGCTTTATTACAGATATTAAAAATTGAAGAGCCATTTTTAATCTCATGATTCCCATCAAGACATTTGAGCCTCGGTCCTGGAAAATATTTGCATTTCAGCACATGACTACACCAGGAAGGTTTGGAGTCGAGCAAGTTCCAGAACAGCTGGGCTCCCATAGCCAAGTTTTGATTTTTTAAGTCTCTGATTTGTAGACCACCCTTCGACCTTGGTAATTTGATTCTTTTCCAACTGACCAGAGCAAATTCCCCCCCCCACCCTCATTATCCCCACACTGCCAAAGAAAGGATCTCACCAGGCCTTCAATCTGAGTTATAATTTTGACCGGAGTAAGAAGAAGGGAGCATTGATAAAGAAGATAGCTGTTCAAAACATCTTTTATTAACACTACCTTCCCAGCCAGATTTAACTAGATTGTTCCCCATCCCATGATTTTCCTTTTGCTTTTTTCCACAATAGGATTCCAGGCTGAGCTCTTGGGTTTGGATTTGAAAATAGGGACCCCTAGATAATTAAAGGACTCCCAGTTAACAACACCATCCATATTAAGAACCCAGGGAATATCTAACATTTCCCTAGGATTTATGTTCCATCCATAGATCCGACTCTTCCTTAAATTGATTTTGCTTTCAGAGGCGTGATAGTAATGGTTCAGTTCGTTCTTGAAACGACGGGTTATTATCTGACTGGCTCGTCCAAGCAAGATAGTATCATCTGCAAATTGCGCATGATTGATATCTTTTGTGCCTCTAGCCATCCTAATGCCTGATAGATCCTGATCTTTCCTGGCATATTCTAGCTGAAAACTTAGAACTGAAGCCTGGATGGCATAAAGCAAAGGGGAGAGCGGGAATCCTTACCTCAGACCTCTCGAAGCTTGAAAGAAGGGGGCAGCTCTTCCATTGACTAGTGGGGCTATCCACGACTTGCTGATATAGGCCTTGACCCATGAGATGAATTCTGAAGCAAATCCATATCTCCGCAATACTTGAAGGAGAAATGAACGGCTGACTCTATCGAAAGCATTTGCTAAATCAAGTTTCACCATCATTCCTTTGTCACTGTTCTTTAGACTAGAATGAATAGCCTCTTGAACTAAAATAATATTATCCCAAATCTTTCTGCCTTTAACGAATCCACCTTGGTTCTCTGGAATAAGGTAAGGCATGATATGTTTTAATCTACTGGCCATAATATTAGTAATAATTTTATATCATATGTTGCACAAGGATATAGGCTGAAACCTGTCAAATGATTTAGCATCCTTCTCTTTGGGGATGAGAGCCAGAAATGTAGAATTCGTGCTGCCTCCAATTTTGCTACACCTCTGAGATTTGCTGACCATTTTGAGTAAGTCATTTTTTATAATGTCCCAGCAAAATTTTATGAAGTTGGCGTTATACCCATTGGGACTCGGAGCTCTATCGTCCTCCATACCATCGACAACCTTCTTGATTTCATCCAGAGTGATAATTTGTTTCAGAGTATCATTATAATTATTTTTTATTTCTCTAGGAACAAGGTTCAGGAGCTTGACATTTTCAATGATAGGCTGGGTAGTGAACAAGTCACTGAAATGCCTAGTCGCTTCAGATTTTATGTCTTCGAATTTGTGATAAACCTATCGTGAGCCTGGATCTCGAGCACACAATTACAAAAATTTCTAGCCTCGGCTTGCTTGTGGAAGAAGCCGATGTTCCTGTCACCATCATTCAGCCATTTGCATCTTGATTTTTTCCTCCACCACTCAGATTCTTGTCTACATGTAGCGAGAAGGTCCGATTGCAGCTTAATCTCTATTTGGATATCAATGTAGTCCACGGTTCTATCCTCCATGTCGGCCTGGTGGATCTCCAGCACTAGGGCATCTTGGGTTTTGTTATAATTTGGAGAGGGGATCGACTTAGCCCATGTCTTTAGAGATTTCTTAAGCCGTCTTAGTTTCTCCTCCCATAGAAAGAAGGGATACCTTGTAACCGGTGGAGACCAAGAATCATCAACAATCCTTAGAAACTCAGGGTGATTGGCCCACATAGGATTGAATCTGAAAGGTATAGGGCCCAAATTCTTATCATTCACCATATCATACATTCTTAACATGGTTATGCTTGCCAAAAAAAATTATTGCCCAAATAATAATAACATTTCTATCTTCAATTCCCATTTATTGCATATCTACATAAGTCAGAGTATTAAAAAATCAATTGCATTCTGAGCTGTTTCTAAGGGATTATTATCCAATGTTTCAGTTGCCTCTTTACATCTTTGGAAATCCATATGTACTATTCTACACTTATCATTAACATAATTCAAATAAGACCTAAATTTTGTAATTTCCATTCGTAATGCATCCCATATAAGGTGTTTAGCCCCTTGGAAAGGCACTTTGCCTGTTATTTTATCTTTCAACTCCTTGACTTTATTTTGTAGTTGTTTCCTTTCATCCAAATATTTATTACGTTCCTCGGTGTTATGGACTAATTCCTGCTTAAGTTTTCGATTTTCTTTTCTCAATTCTTTGATATCCCCATCCCTTAAACTAATTTGTGACATACGAATTGTTAATTCTTTTGCAAAAGATTCATTTGTTTATTCCTCATTGTTAGCAAAAGGTTGGTTCATTAGCTTCTCTCACACTTGTTTTTCTTCACTCTGGTTTGCATTCAAAACTGTAACTTGTGATAATAATTCTAATTTCTCTGTTTCCCAAGTTTGCTTTTCCTCTTGCATTTTTAACATTTTCCCTTAGTAATACATCATTTCCTAATGGTTTTTTTCTCTCTCTTCTTGTAACACAGTTAGCTCATAAGATTGTACTTGTTGGGCACCTGGTACCTTAAGTTTCTTTTTTAACATTAGGATAGTATTTTCTTTCCCCTCCAGAAGTTTTTTAGTCAACTCAGTGTTATTTGGTTTTGTCCCTGAAATCACAAGGTCTCATTGTAACCTTTTAATTTAAACCAGATTTGCTCTATTCTCTGCCTTTTCTTGTCTAAGTTGGGTTTCCAACTTCTCTATTACTTATTGCATTTTTTTATTTCCAAGGCGGATTGCAAAATATCTAAATAAAGCGCATCCCCAGTTTGCATAATGAGCTGGATTTTGTTAGGAATATTAATCTGGTCCAATTTTACTTCCATTTGTGACATGCCTTCATTGCTCACAATTGCAAATTTTATTGTGTTCCTCTCTAAATCCTTAGGTGAAACTAATGAAACTTTATGGTATGTTATCCTCCTCACCTAAGGAAGTAGATTTTGTGTTTCTTTTAGGGATTGTTTTTTCTTTTTTGCATACTGTGAAAGTAAATCAAATCTAGATTTATACTGAAAGCTAGACTTTACCTTCTCGTTGCAGATGTCCTGGTGTCTATTAGAAAATGACATTCGTCCCTGAGTCACTCAAAAAAATTTCTTCCAAACTAACAAATTTTCCCTGGGATTGTATCTTAAATTTTTTGTTTGAAACTCCATCAAATTCCATGCTATCAATTTATGAAATGGCTCTCTTGTTAACTGGATCATATTTGGTAGGTGATTGAACCAATAGAGTTAAATTATCCATTTTCTCCATATTAATATCTATTGTTTCTTCCTTTATTTCCTCCTGATTTTGTTCAAAACTTAATAAATTGGCAATTTTATCTATCCCTTCCACTACTTGGTGCTTAAAAGATTTATTTTTATTTTGTTGCTTCCTCTAGGAATAATATGATATGGATCATAGTTCATTTTTTCATCTTCTTGGGAATCCATATTTTTCAACAACCTTTCAACTAAAGACAGTGATGCTTTGTTTTTTATAATAAACGAACCAACTTTGAGGGGAGTTTCACACTTGATGATTTTTTGAAAGCATCAAAATGTTCCTCTTCTGAAGACAACCTTTGCCTAGTGAATTCCAGGGGAAAAACGCTCTATGTCAAGAAGGCTAGTATCTAGTTTGGTGCTTCAATGAAACCATATACTCATATAACAATATATTCTTTGTATAGAAACCAATCACATGTTAGACTTTCTAGTGTAGGATGCAACATATTCCTCATATCTTCCAATACTATGGGAAACTCAGTGTCAAAATAATTCTGTAGGCCTTTGATATGATTGTACTGATAAATTGAAACATACTAATTTGCTTTGGAAGACCAAGAGAAAAAAATGTGCCAAGAAACTGCAAATCCGATACATTTGAACATAAAAACATATTCAATAGATAGGATTGATATATGAAATGTAATAATGTGTGGAAGTCCACCAACTGAGCATGAATCGCTTCAGCCAAGAACTCATCAAAATTAAAGCAACACGATGGACTTGACTCTGACTCAGGTGAATTGATTTTCAAAATAAAACCTAGCATGACTTTGTTTGCTGACTTATCATTATCACGACCCAAAACTTGACTTAACAAAGATAAAACCAATTGATAATCCTCTTTAAATATATTAACATTCAAAGTGAAAGTAAGGTTTTCATGCAATTGACCAGTTCCAGGATTCGTGATATAAAATTCTCTTTATCTTCTTGTTTATATTCTCTATACAATTTGACCAGGACTTCCTCATCGAAGGGCTCAAGGTTTTTAGGAAAAGTTTCAGGTAGACCCAATAATTCATGAATGGGTTTTGCATTGAATCAAGAGGGGATTTTAGTTGTACTAATATTCATAATTACTCTTTCAATCGATGAGTAATTAGTAGCATTCCATTCGGCGAACTCAAGAAAATATAGGGTTTATTCAATTCAAAAATAGTGAAAAAAAGAATTACAAACATTCAGTATGTCTCTTCCCTATGACTTGAGCTCCATTAGTTGTTCTTTAGACTGAGAAATGATACCTACAGACATAATTGGGCCAAAAATATTAATGTCTCTATCAACTATGACCTCTTATTTTTCATCTAAAACCCTATAGAGAAAGACAAACTCTTTAATTCATTCCATGAAAAAATGGTTTGGTGGGATTTCAGAGTTTTGAGCTACCTAGAGATAGGAGAATGCTTGAATTTGACCTTTGGACCAGGTTTTCAACAGAAACTGGTGCGTTGTTGTCACTTTCATTTATCCACGAAAAAAATAAAATAATTATTTATTTTCCCAATACACTTTTTATATATCAAATGGAAAATGGTTTTGAGACTCTCCACAAGCAGTTTAATTCTAACCACTTTCCCCAAAAGGATTTACAATGAAGTGCCACGTGGTAAGTGGTATAGAATCTGCTACCATGTTTCCTTTTTAACATCCTTGCTACTTGTGACTCTGAAACACGTAACATCCATTGATCATATCTGCCTTCAACCTGCGTCGATGATCCACTCTTCTCACTTGGATTTGAATCTGTTTAGAGTATTTTTCCTCTGCTTCAGTCATGACATTAGTTCACATGCCAATGCGAGCAAGATCAACGCTCTCTTCCATGTCTGATTGTCTCTTTGGCCCTAATTCATGGCTTTTAGTCATGCAATTTTTTTCTTTTATGAAACTAATTCATCTTGGGCGCTGCCACTTCTTAGCCTTTGATCATAATATTTGGTTTCATGATAATTCCCCAAGGCTAAAGCATGAATTCATACAAACTTAATTTCATTTTCTAGGATTTTAACATTTCTTTTTCGAATCTGAGAGGAATGGAAACAAAATAAAAATCCTCCAGAATTTACGCATGCCAACTATACTTCTCGAGGCAGTTTGGAAGGAGACAAATATATTAGTAGCCTCATAGTCGATTCTTGGTACTTTGTTTCCACCAGAGGATTTCATATTGGGGGCTTGGCTTATTAGGACTTCGAGGACTATGGCATGTCACAACAACAATTAAAAGGATTTGAGTTTGGAGGATATCCTAATTGGTGGTGGGATCCATACATTCATCCGAGTAATGGATTGCTTCAGATGGTAGAGATCGACAAAGTTGCGATGATGATTGATCTACTATATTTTTGGGATGTCAATGGAGGAGAGGTTGAGACTTATTCCATATGGCAAGACATGATTTTGTTTATAGTATTTAGGATTGAGTATGACAGTGGAGTAGATGAGGTGGCCAATTTCTACTTTTCAAAGTTTATTCTTGAGATGCTTCATATTGGATACATGGAGGAGTGGTCTCATGGGGAGTTGATTGATTTAGTGCAACTTACGGTTACCTGTCTCATCAGATGAAGGAAGATGGATTATTGGGTTAGCACCTTACAAATCATTGCTAGGAGTAGAGAGTGTTTCACATCATCTAGGTAGGGCCTTGAGAGTTTTGCATTGAGGGAGATCCAAGGGAGTGTACAACTTGGTACCAAAGCATGCTAGAGCACACTCATACCATGTGATTGATGCAATATTTAACCATTTTTTGGGCGATAGTGGGAGATTATGTTAGTATATTGCATCATAGGTTTACCAAGGGCGTAGTGGACAAATAGTTTGTATGCAATGATTGGTCGTTTCACGCACTTCCCAATGATTTATTCAGAGTATGGGGTAGCATAGGTGACAGAGCTACATAGCGGAGAGATGTTTAGAGTCCATGAGAAACTCAGATTCGTTGTCAATGATGTAGATGAACTTCCTATTCCAATATTTGATATCGAGTATAACAGTGGATTTACAAGCCTTGACTTCACATAAATCACTATGTATACCACAATTCACGGTGATAGATTTAGCCCTTACAGGTATTTTAGCTTGGATTTCCGGTAGAGGAGGATGCAAATGGGGAATGACTATCGAATGGTTATGATTAGAGTGGCACAGCATCAACATGGTGGCCCCTTTTTGAGATTATGTTGGGACCCTGATATTTTAGTGTTATATAGTTCAACAACTGACAAAGAGGTGAGAGCCAATTTTTTCTTTCATGAGGTTGGTTTCCTAGTAGAGCAGTTCTTTGAGGGGTTGATTGAGTCGCTATAGTATCAATTTGATTTACTTATTAACAATACTCATGAGATTTATCATGTCATTACATTGTCGGATCGTGTATTGAGCGGATGATGCTTCACCACTCTTCGTTTGGTTTGGGACCCTGGTATCATTTCCAGTTTCAGTCTGGTCACGTCGATAGAGAATCAGGTTGTGGTTGCATTTCTTAAGGACAAACAATATTTGGGAAGGGAGGACTATGATGTCCCCTTCAAGCGATCAGGATGACGAGATGACTAGTGTCCTATTTGATCTCATAGGCCAGAGCCAATAAATACAAGAGGGTTATTAATATGGTAACTTAGCTTAGAAAATATGTTTTATTTCTAAAAGGTGATTAATAGGGAAGTGGCTAGATGGTATTGGGTGTTCCATGGTGTTGGGTGCTAAAAATAACCCTTTTTGCTTACTCCTATTTTTGCTTCCTTTTTTACAACCAAGTCATTATCTTTCCCAAGAACAAGCATGAATTCAAACATGTATAATTGATTTTTATCTTATTACATTAATGCTTAGAAATGCTTGTGATTGTGGATTTTATTCCTTGTAATACTGACTTGTGATGAATTTATGAAAAGTAAGTAAAGGCTTCAGGAAATCTAGGACTATCAGCTTGGTCATACATGTGGACGCCGAAATACTTGGTAGTAATTGCACATCTTCAGGGATCAATTTGGATAATTGCTGAAACAACCCAAGCCTAAGGAAATCCAAGACTATCATCTTGTTGATATACGCATACGCTGAAGTACTTGGCAGTAGTTGTGCATCTTCAGGGCTCGGTTTGGGTCATTGCTGGACCAACACAGGTTGTTCTCCCATGGAGTCGTGTGAAACTCGTTCAGTGTTGGATCAATTCCAGACATGAGGGCATAATTTATTATGAAACATAACTTATCCTAAATGCAAAATCATTGTAACTATTTTTATTTTTGGCATTGTACATTCGACGGCCTGAAGATCAAGGATATTCATGGCTGCTTAAATTAAGGAACCTAAACTGTCTTGTCTCAGTATATATTCAAAGATGAGATTATACATAAGGTTAGGATTATTTTGGGAGAACGTGTAATAGGAGTGGGAAGATTTGTAATTGAATTCCATTTTGTCAATGAAAGAAACAACACTTTCCTGATTATTGTGTATTAAGTTTTGAGAGCCTGAAGTGGCATCTCTGTTACAAGGTCAGGGGCCACCTTCTCCCAGAGGTGTTGTCACATACCCCAATTTCAATAACATTTTATGTTTAAGAAAACATTATATTTTATTTTGATTCTAAAGTTTATGACTATTGACCAAGTGAGGTCAAGGATGACTGTAATTAATTATCTTGGATAATTTATTACTTAATAAATAAAAGATGAGACAAATAGCCTAAGGAGGCTGTTGAATGAGTGTCCACTGACCAATAGGAGGAATACACCGGAGTGAGAGCAAGCTAACACATGGTAGCATCCTCAACCACTTCTAGCTGTTGCAGGGGGAAACTTCCATAATTTTGTGGTCATGTTCCCTAAGAAAGTGGAACAAAGCAGGTGGCTCATTAATTGAAAAATTGACCAAAAATACCTAGGCATGCATATATCTATCCATCGAATTCAGCAGGAGGTTGTTCATTCCTTACCTTGTGAAATTCCTAAAGTTGAGAAAATAACACAAGAGATTCGATGAGGGGAAAAGTTAGAAATGGTTTGAGTGTTAAGACTATTTTCAGAACTAGTGTAACTTGTTAGCTGAGTTCTTTACTGTTGAGGACATAAGTACTGTTGTTAAGTATTTCTGTTGAATTGCAGGGGTATTTAATCCCATTTCTTCACACGGTGTTTTTATCCTAGTGGATCAGTGGATAGCCTCGGGGGTCCTAAGACAAGCATTTGAGATAGCTTCAGGAAAAGGTTGGGTGGAACAGGCTCCTTGGGTTGTTTATCTCTTCTACAATTACCAGGTTCCATTGTGTTATCTTATTTATCTTTATACAAGCAAATTATTGGAATGATAGTCATGATTAATTTTACTATTATTACTTAAATACTTTGCATCTGCAAATAGAATGTTTAAGTATTCATTTTATTCAAGAAAGTTTACTTGTATATGTTTAACAGAATAGGTTAGCCTAAAATTAGAAATGATTGGTTAATTAGTAAAATTTCCTTTCTGAATTTTCCACTCATCTTATGATGAAGTACTCTAGTACATAAGGTTGTTTAGCTGTAGATAGGAATGATTATACATGGATGAAATGAATCTGAACTATTATTGAACTGTAGAGTTTCCATTAAAATAAATCAACAATCTTTCCTCTAATAAGATTCCCAACAAAATATTCAAGTAACTGTTTTAACCTTGGAAGCTTTTTATTGTCATTTTCCAGCTATTTTGCCATGTAGAATATTATATAGAGTCTATTATAGTAAAGTTTTTGTCACACATCCATGGGACTGGTTGAAGTATAATACATTAATAATTATAGTATTATAATCTAATTATTTACACTTAGTAAAGAAATAAACCAACCAATATTTTAATACTGTAAAACCTAAAATATAACCAATGTTACTCTAGTTATTTTATAAAAATTAATGCACAAGTTAAACCTCAAACTATTTCTTTTAAACACCTAACACAGTAAGTTTAGGATGAACAGTCAATAGACTGAAAATGGTTAACATTATAACATCTATTGTATTATAGTACCTTAAGTACTTAGGAAACCAAAACTGAAAATAATCAGTACTACCCTAATATTATTATTAATATTTGTAAACTGTTCTTCTAAACTTACTCTTAAAAATAAATCTTCATAACCATTTATGGAACCTATTTATGAAATAGGATAGATTCCAGCTTCTCCATCTTTAAAAATAAAACTATCCTAATTTAACAATTGCTTATACAAATATCATAAATCAGAAATTAACCTTTCAACCTAAACAACAAAAACTGTTTAATAAAAACCCAACCCTAGGTTAATCTTTACGACATCTTTGCATAATAAGAATTTTCAAACAACTAAAAGTGCCAATGGCCTTAACCAAATTCACAGTTGTAGAATAATTCACCAACAGATTGTTGTCTTAGCAAAACAACTCTTTACCAAGATTATTACACGGCGCAACAGGAAGTACAAAAATGAAAACAAATGCTAACCAGGCATTTACACTACGACCGTAAGCTCTACCTTTAAAAACAAAAGGAATCATAAACAAAATATTCAATTTATCAAAAATATTAACCAACACAGTTACAATTTGGTTCAACTCTTAAAAACCAAAATGCATTAACATATTCGTATCCACGAAAGAGTCATAGTTGCCGAGCATTTAGGCCGAGTAAGCTTTCAAACAAAGTAATTACAGTATTAACAAAAAAAATTAAAAATCCTCGAATAGTAATATTTCTTTCCCTAAATCGACATTACAAGAGCCGTAGCCCACTGTGAAACCCTAAGGGTTATCACCAAATATGGCCTCATGACCTCCATAACTAAACAAAAAAAAACAACAAGCTTCTATAAGAAGCTTCAGTATCACCGCAAAACACAATCAACAAAGGGTACATAGGTTGGGACCGGGGCTTACCGAGCCTATCATGCTCACACCCATCAACTTCTGAGCACTCGCCTTCAACACTCAACTGTGTTTTTCCAAGTATTTCACCTACCATCAAACAAACGACGGTTAGTATATAGCATGGTATTTTTCTTTATGTTAAAAGAAAGGAGGAATGCTGGGAGGAGTCGTTACGACTTACCAGTTTAAACTTTGAGCTCGATGAAACGAAGATGGAAAAGAACCAAAGCTTCACAATCGCTAACGCTACAGACAAACAAGAGTAACCATTGTGTTAATGTTAAGCTCATGGTTATGGTGAAGAACCAGAGCTTCGAGCTTGCTAAATGCCACAGCCCAAACAAGAACGATATTGTTGCAGAAGACCTAAGAAGGCCGAGGGCTTGTCAACCCACTCTCCCTTTCCAAAAGTAAACAACAATTGAAACCAAACGAGTTTTAGGGTAAGGCTTTGAATGTGAGTGCTTAGGGTTCAATGCCAAAACCCTTCTTCCAATGAGCATTCCCCACGTGGACTCCAATACCATCAAAATACTTTTTCGTTTCGATATAGTTTTGAACCTGCACGTTTAACCCTGCAAAGTATATAAAATAATACTATTACTTTGGTTAAGAAATAAATAATTTATGGGATACATATTATCCACTTACTAGAAGAACAGCTGCGCCTGAGTCTGACGAGAATAGGAGTAGTTAAGAATCAGGCTGCTAAGTATGAGATAAGTATCTGTTTTCTTGAACCCTCTGATTTGGAAGGCATAGCAGCAGAGGCCTAGGCATGGAAAGAGTTCATAAATGACCAAGCGGGCCCCTCTTCATAAAGTGTTCTATAAAATTTTGATTTAAAATGTAATATATTGTATAAATTATGAGCACTTACTACAAGACAAAAATTTTGGGATTGAGAGGTTGGGGAAGCCCAAAAGTCATTGGGGGGCAGCCTAAAGGTTTTGTTTTTTTGCATAAATATAGGAGAGTTTAGATGTAGAGGGGACTTCTTTCCCAAGCAATTTTTGAGAGTATATTGTAAGAAGAACTACTTCCTTTTGCAATAAAGAATTACAAGTTTCTGCTGGAGAAAGTTTGGTGGAATGTTTCAAATGTTTTGCTATGGATCAGTTGAATGTGAACTATTTCGTTTTCAGCTTATGTCCATTAACTATGAGATCGTTCTAACTCATTGCATTTTTGTTTATGTTATGAATGTCTTATAGTTTATTCTGTGAAATTTCCACTGTGAGTAATGAAGGTTGTCGTAAACAATAAGCTATGTTGTTGTTCATATTTCTATTAATGTTCATGTGTTCTGAAATAAGTAACAACTATCTGTAATTTTTCTTAATACATGCACAGAAATATATTACTCATTGATAACTGATAATTTTTGCTCCCTGGGGATAGGTTAGTTGTATTTATTTTCTGGTTGTTTGTGATTTAGATGCGAGAGAGGTAAGACGAGAGGTAAGAACCTATGCATTATATTGTGACACTCCTCGTTATCTCTATCAATTTGTATTTTTAGATAGGCACCTGCACATCATAACTTAAACACAAAAAACTAAAAATATATATGGTGGACCGGGCCGTAATCGGTAAAACCTTTTAATTTGTTACTTGGCCTACAATAGCTGGACCGTAAACCGGACAGATTCCCCATACCAAACAGTAACGGGCTAGTTGGGAACGTTTATTGGGGAGAATCCCTAACTGTTGTTACCTGCGATTTTCCAAGCCTCAACAGTTATGCATGATGAGGTTAGTTAGGTTGTAATTGATATTTGTATGTATTGGTTATATTCCTAGGTTAGGTTTGTTTTAATTGTATTTAGTATCTAACTGCTAAATAAAAATTAGTAATGATAATATTAGGACTTAGGAAAGTTCTAGGATTTACATAGTAAAAATTCATAACTATAAACCAATTGGAAATGTATTCAGGTTTTTGGTTTTACAAACAACTGAAAAACATGGTTTATAATTATATAGCATCATTTATATAATTTATTTTGTTATAACCAATGATCACACTTTCAACTCAAATTGTTACCTAGGTAAAGCAGCCTTTGCTATATGCCTGGGAACTCTTCTACATTGATAATCTAGACAATAAATAGAGTCTAAGGTTTTTTCTTCCTAACTTACTCATTTTAGTCTTTAGAGCTTTAATATCCTACATCATACCCTGGAAGATAGTTTTACCTGTGAATCCTGTACAAGCATCGGATCTGTGTTAGCTTTGAAAAAAATAAGTAAGCCTCGGGCTAACCTCAAGCCCCCTTTAGTAAGAAAATAAAAACAACCATCAGAAACATACACATTCTTACAAACAAACCAATGATCTGAATTCAACTTTTTGAAACTCTTTAACTTTGACCAACATCGTATTCAAGATTGAAAATCAATACAGATTTAGTACGATTAGTGGCATGTGATTTATTAAAATGGTAAGTAAATTCCGTAGCCGTTTATTTACATTTAACCAAAGAGTATTAACTCCTAAGTTCCTCTTTATATCTTGCCTTTATAAACTAGTTGTTAACTAGACTGAATTTAATCATTAAACTAGCATTCTGAATACGATTTGGCATTTAATATCACATAGAAAAATTTTAAATTTTTGTGAATTTTTGGGGATGTTACATATGGTATCAGAGCTAGGTTCAGACACTAGGCCTGAAGTGGCTCAGCGCATGTAAACAAAAATTAAAAAGGAAAGTATGGATATTGATTTAGGATTTTAAATGTTGCTGTACAGAATATTTCTGAATTAGATTTGCGGGTATGGAAGGACTCGAAGAGTATGCTGAAGAGAGGTCCCTGTTAAATGAACAAAATAATTATGGAAAAGAACCTGCTAAAGAAGATATAACTAATAATTCATTTGAATTACTGCAAATAGTTAAGGTTTTAAAAACTGAAATGGAGACTGTTAAAAAAGAAAATGAGAGAATCCTAAGAGCTCAGGAGGAGCTAAATCAAATACTGAAGGAAAAGTTTTATAATGAAGAAAATGATAAACAGATAGAATCTGACACTATGTCCTATCAACATAAGAGTAAAAGGTCAAAATACTCTAAAATTGAGAGCAATTTTTCTTCTGAAATTAATGGTAATTCACATAGAAAGAAACACCAGAATTCTAGTGATAGTAGCAAGAGTAATTATCGCTCTAGAAAGAAGAAATACAAGCCTTATGAAGATATTTCTGGAGAGTTCAAAAAGATTAAACCACCAACTTTTAATGGCAAAACATAAAAAAAAATAGAGGAAGTCAAAGCATGGCTGTCCTGAATGAAAAAGTACTCTCAAATTTATAATTATTCAAATCAGTTAAAAGCAAGGATGAAAATATATAACTTAACTGGAAAATATGACATCTGGTGGCAAGACATCAAGCGAGTTAACTTGGCATAAAAGAGAAGAATATAAATTGGAGCACTTTTAAAGAAATTTCTATCGGAGCAATATTACGAGGAACGAGCTAAAGAATTTTATGAAGTAAGGTTGGGAACCATGAGTATGAAAGAGTTAAATAGTAAATTTTTAAGTTTACTGCGATGTGTGCCTTATATTATTGATGAAAAACCCAAGGTACAACGGTTTCTGAGCTATTTACCTTTTAATATTAAGGATAAAATTGAATATGATAATCCCAAAACCCTTGAAGAGGCCATGTGAAAAGAAAATTTCTGCTATGAGCAAATCTAGAAAAGGGAGAACATGCCAAACTAGAAAACAAAAAGGTCTAATAATTTTGAACCAAGAAAGAAAAATTTCACACCTAATCAGAATTTTGGGCATAATAGCTCACGCAATCTTCCTAACAACAATTTTCAAGGAAATAAAAGTAACTCACAGCAAAACCCTACTGTCACAAGAAATAAAGAATTTACAAATAATCATAGTAATTATGTTAAAAAAATAAACGTAAGGAACCAATAAAATGTTGGGAATGACAAGGACCTCACTATGCATCAGTCTCTCCTAACAGAAAGAAGACCGTCAAAAACATTCATGTTGTGCAGGAAGAAACAATGGTTACTGATTTAGTGAGAGGGATGCCCAGAATCAATGCAGCACTGGAAAACAGACAGGCTGAATATCAGACTTCCATGGTGGAAGTAGAAGATATGTTGAACCAAAAACCTATTTCTATTTTAATTGAACCAGGGGCTAGCCTGAGTTATGTCTTTCCCAGTTTAGTAGAGAAAAGTAAACTACCAGTAGAGAAATTCACAAAATCATAGCTGGTTCAATTAGCTACAGGAGCAAAAAGGAAAGTAATTGATTTTGTGAAAGATTGTACATTAATGATGAATAGGTTTGAGACTTATCTAAAGTCAAATGTACTTTCGTTAGGCTCCTATGATGTATTAATTGGAATGGATTGGTTGGAACAACATCGATTAGTGTTAAATTGTTTTGATAAAACTTTTACCTGTTTAAATAACGAAGGAGAAACAATAACAGTAAAAGGAATCCCTAGGAAAGCAATAATCAGACAGATTTCTGCCTTACAACTAAAAAGGGTTGTTCGGAAGGGATGTAAAGATTTTTTGTAACTATAACTAATGAAGAACACATTAATAAAGAAGACAAACTAAAATTAGAAGATATACCAATTCTGAGAGGTTATTTGGATGTATTTCTGGAGGAAATTCTGGGATTGCCTCCGAAAAGGGAGTTAGATTTCACTATTGAGTTGGTACCCGATGCAGTGCCTAACTCAAAAGCTCCTTATCGGATGAACATCCTGGAGCTTAATGAACTAAAATCACAATTAAAAGAACTGTTAGATAAAAAGTATACAAGACCAAGTGTGTCTCCTTGGGGAGCACCGGTCATTTTTGTTAAAAAGAAGGATGGTACTATGTGCTTATGCATTGCCTACCGTCAGCTTAATAAGATGACAATTAAAAATAGATACATGTTTCCCCGCATAGATGATCCGTTTGATCAGTTACATGGAGCAACAATATATTCAAAAATTGACTTAAAATACAATTATCATCAAGTCCAGATTAAGGATGATGATGTTTTCAAGATGACTTTTAGGACCCGATATGGTCACTATGAGTTTGTTGTCATGCCATTTGGGCTAACTAATGCCCCGACAGTCTTCATGTGTTTAATGAACAATGTATTACATAAATATCTAGAAAAATTTGTAATAGTTTTTATTAATGATATTTTAATATATTATAAGACTAAAGAAGAGCACGAAGAACATTTAAAAATCATTTTACAAGTGTTAAGGGAACATCAACGGTATGCAAATTTCAGGTAATGTGACTTCTTCAAAGATAAAATCCAATATTTGGGTCACGTAATAACTAAGGATGGGATCTCAGTTGACCTAGATAAGATAAAATCAATTAACGAATGACCGGTCCCAAAGGATGTGACTGGTGTATGGTCATTCATGGGGATCACCGGGTATTATTGAAGGTTCATTGAGTGTTTGTCAAGGATCACAAATCCCATAACTTCTATACAGAAGAAAGGGAAGAAATTTGTATGGGATCAAAAATGTGAAGAGAGTTTTAAGAAATTAAAAGAATTATTGACTATTGCACCGATTTTAAGAATTGTGGTTCCTAATAAGGACTTTGTTGTATGCACTGATGCATGCAACAGTGGCCTTGGTGGGGTCTTAACACAAGAAGGACACGTAATAGCGTACAAGTCCATGAAACTTAAAATAAATGAGAAAAATTATGGTAATTACGATCTAGAATTGGCTACCGTGATACATGCATTAAAGATGTGGCGCCATCACTTGATCGGGAGAAAATTTATTTTAATGACGGATAATAAGGGTTTAAAGTATCTGTTGGATCAACCAAATTTAAACGCAAGGCAATCTAGGTGGCTAACTTTCCTTAGTGAATATGATTTTGAGATCCAACATATCAAGGGGAAGGAAAATAAAGTAGATGATGCTTTGAGTATAAATGTAAGATTAAATTTTATGACAGCAATCAGTACTTATAAAACCGATTTAGAATATCAGCTCGAAGAAGGAGTAAAATTGGATGAAAATTACTTCAAATTGCAAGCTAAAGTGGGAGAAAATGTAACTGGAAGTTTAAAAACAAGTTACAGTCTAAATGAAAAGAGGTTAATACTTTATAAAAATAGACAATATATACCTAAAGTTAAGTTGTTAATTTTAAATGAAATACATAAGAGTCCTTATTCAGGACACCCTGGCGATCAGAAGACAATCACTACATTACAAAAAGATTACTTTTGGTCGAATATGAAGAATGAGTTGGTAGAATATATTGCTAGATGTTTTGAATGTCAATAGGTTAAGACTGAACATCAGCATCCAGGCGGTTTATTACAACCGTTACCAATCCCTAGATGGAAATGAGAAATAATCAGCATTGATTTCATTACAGGTTTGCTTAAAAATCAGAATGAGAATGATTTGATAATGGTAGTTATTGACAAACTCAGTAAGAAAACCCATTTTATACCAGTAAAGACCACTTATAAGGCTACTAATAATGCTGAAATATTTATGAAACAAATTTTTCGTTTGCATGGAATACCAAAAGTTATAATTTCTGACTGGGACTCTAAATTCATGGGAAACTTCTGGAAATCTTTATTTAAGGGCTTAAATACTACTTTAAATTTCAGTACATCTTTTCATCCACAAACGGATGGGTAGAAAGAAAGGTTAAATCAGATCTTGGAAGATATGTTAAGGATGTACTTTAGAGAACAACCAAGTAAATGGGAGGACTACTTACACTTAGTTGAGTTTGCATACAACAACCATTACCAGGCTTCATCAAAATTCAGCCCATTTGAAATTCTGTATGGCAAAAAATGAAATATTCCCATCTCATGGAGTAACCCCATTGACAGGTTGATACTAGGACCTGAGTTATTAAAGAAAATGGAATTAACCGTGAAGCAGGTACAAGGTAATTTGAAGGTTGCACAAGACATACAGAAGAGTCAAGCAGATCTTAAACAAACTCAGAAAGAGTTCCAGGTGGGCGAACATGTTTTCATTTAGGTAAAACCTAAAAAGAGCTCCTTAAAATTAGAGAGCTATGCTAAGCTCGCACCCAGGTACTGTGGGCCTTTTGAAATATTGTCCATAGTTGGACCGGTGGCATACCAATTTGCCTTACCACTGAATCTTAAAGTTCATAATGTTTTTCATATTTCTGTTTTAAAAAGATGTGTACATGATGCTACTCATGTGATAAATTGGAATGATGTGCAAGTGGAGCCTGAAGGATATTTTTTGGTGGAATCAAATTGTATCCTCGATATGAGGGAAATCCTACTTCAGAATCACACCATTGGACATGTGAAGGTGCAATGAAAGCACCTTAGTCTAGAAGAAGCAACCTGGGAATATGAGAGTCATATGCGGGCAACATATCCAATTATGTTCCAGGGCAGCTCTGAGGATGATGAATAAAGAAACATCGAGGACGATGTTGGAATTAGGGGGGGTGTATGTCACATACCCCAATTTCAATAAAATTTATGTTTAAGAAAACATTATATTTTATTTTTATTGTAAATTTTATGACTATTGACCAAGTGGGGTCAAGGATGATTGTAATTAATTATGTTGAATATTTTATTACTTAATAAATAAAAGATGAGACAAATAGCCTATGGAGGTTGTTGAATGAGTGTCCGCTAACCCACTAGGAGGAATAGACTGGGGTGAGAGCAAACTGACACATGGAATCATCCTCAACCACTTATAGCTGTTGCATGGGGCAACTTCCCTAATTTTGTGGTCATGTTCCCCAAGAAATTTACACTACGGCCGTAAGATCCACCTTTAAAAAAAAGGAATTGTAAATATAATCTTTAATTTATCGAAAATCTTAACCAACACAATTACCATTTGGTTCAACTCTTTTATTTTTTAACACAAATGGGTAATTTTTATTTTTATGAAGGAAACTGGTCTTTTTTGGTGAATACCAATCAACCAAATTACAAATTTCAAGAAGACAAGATATTGCACTGAGCCTTACAAAGAAGAGGGAGTCTCCCATGAAGAACAAGCTACATCTGAAAGGACCACAATTAAGGAATATGATGGAAATAATTGGATTCTCCTTCAATGCTGAGAATTCCTTGAGGAAGAAGGCATGCTTTATTATCCAGGGTATCTGAAAGCTTGTTTAAATCCCAGAGAATGTGGAAGGATTCGACATTGTCAAATTCTTTCAATATTATCCTAATTCTTTGTAGAATTACATCCAAGGAAGAATTGTGAAAGCCGTTAGCTGAATTTAAAGCTTTTATTAGTATCTCTGAATTGCCAAATATTTGAACATACTTGAAACCTTTCTTTTAGCAAACTGAATCACCATAAGTAAGCTGTAGCATTCAGCTTGATTGTTAGTCATAGAACCAAGACCCCAACTGATTTTGAGATTGATCAATTTGTTTAGGAAGAAAACCACGCCTCCGGCTCCAGAGGCCTCGGGATTCACTTTGGAAGCACCATCAAAGAATATTGCAGCTGTAGTGGGATTTATCCAAATATTTTTAAGAGAAACATCATTCCCATGAAATCTCCATGAAGGGTTACTAACAGGCTTGGCGCAATTCAAATAATTCCCAGAAAGAAGAGGACAAGAGCCCGTCCACGAGGAAGCTGATAGAGAAGCCGAAAAAATACCAGAAGATTCAGTAAACCATAATTTGGAATTATTAACCATGATCTAGATTTTAGGAACAAAATCGTTGAATATATAGTTATTTCTGGCAAGCCATAATGCCCACCATGTAAATTTTAAAATAGAATGCTAGTGTTTACCATTTGGTTCAACTCTTAAAAACCAAAATGCATTGACATATTCGTATCCACGAAAGAGTCACAGTGGTCGAGCATTTAGGCCGAGTAATCTTTCAAACAAAGGAATTACAATACTAACAAACAAATTTAAAAATAATGGAATAATAATATTTCTTTCCCTAAATCGACATTACAATAGTCGTAGCCCACTATGAAACCCTAAGGGCTATCACCAAGGATGGCCTCACGGCCTCCATAACTAAACCAAACCAAACAAAAAGCTTCTACAAGAACCTTAAGTATCACCGCAAAACAAATTCAATGAAGGGTACCCAGGTTGGGACTGAGGCTTACCGAGCCTATCGTGCTCACACCCATCAACTTCCGAGTAGTCACCTTCAACAATCAACTGTGTTTTGCCAAGTATTTCACCTACCATCAAACAAACGACAGTTAGTATATAGCATGGCATTTTTCTTTCAACAAGCATTCCCCACGTGGACTCCACTACCATCGAAATACTTTTGGGTTTCGATATAGTTTTGAACCTGCACGTTTAACCCTGCAAAGTATATAAAATAATACTATTACTTTGGTTAAGAAATAAATAATTTATGGTATACATATTAAAGCTTGGAACTAAGTTTATAGTTTATTATATTATGCATGATGAGGTTAGTTAGGTTGTAATAGATATTTGTATGTATTGGTTATATGCCTAGGTTAGGTTTGTTTTGATTGTATTTAGTATCTAACTGCTAAATAAAAATTAGTAATGATAATATTAGGACTTAGGAAAGTTCTAGGATTTACATAGTAAAAATTCATAATTATAAACCAATTGGAAATGTATTCAGGTTTTTGGTTTTACAAACAACTGAAAACATGGTTTATAATTATATAACATCATATATATAATTTATTTTGTTATAACCAATAATCACGCTTTCAACTCAAATTGTTACCTAGGTAGAGCAGTCTTTGCTATAGGAATGGGAACTCTTCCACGTTGATAATCTAGACAATAAATAGAGTCTAAGGTTTTTTCTTCCTAAATTACTCATTTTAGTCTTTAGAGCTTTAATATCCTACATCGTAACTTGGAAGAAAGTTTTACCTGTGAATCATGTACAAGCATCGGATCTGCGTTAGCTTTGAAAAAGCTAAGTAAGCCTCGGGCTAACCTCAAGCCCCCTTCGGTAAGGAAAGAAAAACAACCATAAGAAACATACACATTCTTACAAACAAACCAATGATCTAAATTCAACTTTTTGAAACTCTTTAAATTTGATCAACATCGTATTCAAGGATGAAAATCAATACAGATTTAGTACGATTAGTGGCATGTGATTTATTAAAATGGTAAGTAAATTATGTAGTCGTTTAGTTACAGTTAACCAAAGAGTATTAAATCCTAAGTTCCTCTTTATATCTTGCCTTTATAAACTAGTTGTAACTAGACTAAAGTTAATAATTAAAGTAGCATTTTGAATACGGTTTTGCATTTAATATCACATAGAAAAATTTTAAATTTTTGTGAATTTTTGGGGATGTTACAGGTGTCTAGATGAGTTAGTTGTTGTTTTTCTTGATCTTTTAATTATGTACGGTGTGAAATTGCAATTATATCACTTTCATCTTGCTACAACAGTTTGGTTAATTGGCATATAATTCAATTAATTAAGAATTCCTTTCGCTTGATTGAATGATGTGAGTACTGAAAATAAGATTTTCTTTCATTAGTTGATTGTTGAATAGTCGTCTGGGTACGATAATATTTCTTTCAACAAGTGTGTCGTTATCATTTCTATTACAGCTATGCTCTACTGCTGTGTATTCTCAGGTAATTCTTTAAGTATTGAACAAGTAGACTACGTATAGGATTACAGAGAAACAGAAGAGTTGATTCCTTTGTGGTTAAACCCTGCAAGTATAATTTAACTTCTTTCATGATTGCACATTTTTGGATTTAACTTCTTGCAAAAGAAATTTAGTTGAAATATTCTTGAGCAATAATCTTGTAGGTGATCACATAGAGGGAGTGTGAACTTTTAGGCTTTAATGGTTTGTGTTGATTGAAGTTGGATCGAGCAGTTAGCATATCATAAACTAGAAATAGGTGTCTTTCATTCAATAATTAGTTATTAAATTGTTTACACATAGAATTTGCTTAATTACCTTTGAAATAACCAGACTTCCTCGTGTTGACAATTTATATTGAGCACTCTGTTTATTAAATCCAAATTAATAGGCAATAATAGTGACCAACACATGGTATTTCCCATGGCGTGGAACTTTAGAGGAAGATAAACGGAGGGGAAACACCTCACATGATGAACATATTATGATTTGATTTGATTTCTTGTGGAAGTCTAATGAACTAGAGTTTTGATTTGGGTTTGGAAAGCCACATCCATCTTTGTTTAGTTTCGGTGGTGCAAGATCCACCCTATCTAATGTCATGTCCCCTTCACCCAAATCGACCGGCGTGAAAGGTCATTAACTAAATACATGCTTCCAACTTTTTCCCGATGACCACATTAAAAATTTCATAACATATAATATATGTGTGCATATGTTTAATAAAAATACACAGCGGAAATAAACTCTATCCACGCACATATAGCATGCATTTACCAACATTATTATCAAAAGCATCCAATAAAAACATTGCACATTGAAATATAAAATAATACTTATATTTAAACAACACAGACCCAAGCAATTTGTTATGTAAGAGTGATTTTCCTCCCAACCGTTGGTACTCTGTTTGGCATATACTCTTTTTGCTAAGAGGCTACCCCCAAGCAGGGATATGAGGCTACGAGGACAAAGGAAACACCTACATCATTCTATCTATCATCCCACATTCTTGTTCTACTCTCTATGCTTAGCCAAATGCTTATACAGAGCTCTACAAAGATCTCACTATACCCTCACAACCTTCACTCCCACAATACCTGCCCCACACAACACCCTTCTAGGAATATGCATACCCTTCACCGATCTACGGTTCTCTTGGGTGATCCATCTTGTTAGGTGCTTCCAGTGTGTGCATAAGAGGAGGCCAAACTAGTGTATGATGTTGGAGAACTATATGTAGCCTCAATTCGTGGCTTCTCAAGCATATATGAGCAACAAAACTTAAGGGGTAAGGATTCCTAGGTTTCCCAACCTCTCTACTCACCTACAACCACCTATTTACCCCTTAAATTTGTAGTTATGTTGCTCGATTCAAATTTATGGGTTATACACAGTCTAGTAAAGATCATGAAGAACAATGGGGAGCTCTGTATAGTGTAGATTTGCATGATAGAATGAAATAATGAGGGTTGACTCCAACGGATATGAGACAATGGCGAAAAGACAACAAACATAGCTTCTGACCATAGAAGAAAGGACTCCTGATAGTTGCAGACTGACTTCTGGTAGCTGACAAAACTATCATAAAAGTGCAGTTAGCCCCATGCTTCAATAATTGCATGAAGTGAATTTTCTCACCAACCTCACACATGCATTCAATGATTGGGTTCAATAGTTAAAATGAGGTAATTGGCTCTCTTAACTCACATGGCATAATTTGAATGAGTTCTAAGATTGACACCTAGAAGCAAAGGATTTAGTTTCCCATAGCCCTTCCTTTCCTCTTCCCCTCTAGTGGAATCATAGCCCCTCTAGTTCTCTTTACACAAACATATTGGACCATTATTTTTATTTATGCACAAAATATTTACATATATTTCAAGCTAGCATGGCAAGCCAACGAAATGGTCTAAATAAAAATATTTACATCATACATTCCGATCCAATCACTTGTCGGGCCTTGGCCTTGATCTCTGCACTAGGAATCCATACTAGCATATTTACACCATTTACATAATTTCGTTCAATAAATTACAAGGGCCAAAGTGGGGGTATTACAAACCCCTCCCCCTTGGAACAACGCCGCCCTCAGTGTTCTCTTTATTTTCAGCAAGGTTCCATGTCTTTTTCAACTACAACTAAAATGCCTTTCGCTTTAGGGATAGTTTATCTTGTTGATAGCTATATGGGATATTAATGCTCGATCGTTCCTTTACTTTACCTTAGAACACCTCCAAGGTCTTTAGCATCCATCAATACCTATCCTCAAACAATGAGTCAATTCACATGTCAAATATGTTCTCATGGGATTCGTCCCTTACAAGATTTTCATAACCATAGCTGAATCATATACACATGTATATTCACATTAAATCAACAAGAATATGCAAAATAAACCAATTACTTATCTACATAAACATCTTCATTCAGTTCCATAGGCATCCCACTTTCAATTCAGACAACTATGAAACCCAAAAGACTTGCTCCACCCCATACAAGGATGGTACATATTCTCTACTTTACACTCCCTTGACTGTATCCACCCCTTCCAATTCTCTTTATGGTGTGCATTGAAAGGTAACCAAGTTTTTGCAAGCCTTGTTGGGATTATTATTAATCCTCCATTTGACCACATAGTTTATTTGTCTATTTTTGTAGCTTAGGAGGTATTCATCACTCCACTAGTGCATGGGGGACACACCCAGGGGACATATGCCACTTACTGCACCTGTTTAGATGAGTTTAAGTGCCCAGGGGACCAATCCTTATAATTTAGCAGCCCACTTTGAGTGCCACCAATAGTCTCCAGCAGTTGATTCTAGTAGGTATTTAGTTAAGTCAAGTTATGCTCTGATTCCCATCAGTTATATCACTCTCGGTCAGCCTAGCACCGGTTTCCATGATTTAGGGGGAGTAGGGTGCATTTTCTCACCTACCCTTATCATTTAATTGGTTTTGAACTGTTTTACTAATCTGAATTTGCATTAGTGAGCTATAGTGGTGATTTTTCCACATCGAGTTAGCTCTGGTGTTAGTCCAAGTTGGTAGATTTAAATCCTATCTTAGGAATTCAAATTCTCCTATATGTATAACCATTGTATTACATATTATTTACTAAATATATGGATTAATATTGATCAATGGATTATGGTTAATTATTCCAATTATTTGTCCAATGAGTTGTTTTATTCTTCATGAATTATTGATATGAGTTACTCAATATGGGTCTCTCTCTTCTACAATTATCCATTTCAATCTTGTAGGCTTGATGATCCTATGCTTCATTGAATTTTACATGGTATCAGAGATGGTATCAAGGCTAGCAACAAAACTTGGAAGCTTCCACTGATGCACCAGAAGTTATTGGGTTCCACATAAATCCTAAAATTATTGCCTTGCTCTCTTTGGATTCTATTCAGAGAAGTTTATCCAGGTGTGAGGCACCCAGAGAAAGTGCACATACAGTCGAAGTAGAGAATATTTGGTATAATTTGATTCAAATCAGATTGTTTTTGCAGTGTTTTTAGGAGGTACAACTTCAAAATGGATTTGAGATCAGTTCCCCTTCTACCACCATTCAATTATGCTGAGTAAATAATATTATGAAGAGGAAAATGATTGGATAAATGACTGTGATAGAGCATATGGAAGTATGGGTATGGTAATGACTCTTAATATGTGTTATCTCATGGATTTTTTTGAGTATCCATTCGACCTCTGGAGAAATCTAAATAGATCTTTTGGTGTGTAGAAAGACATAGATAATAGCTTGAGTGAATCCAACACCTCCTCAAGTGTTCTCCCTTCGAATGTATTGGCCTCAATTCTCTCTGATGAAGTTGTTCAAGATGAAGAAATAATAGAATTTTCAACTCATTCAATTCGAATTGTTGAAAGTCTCCTTGTAGTGACTCCTTCTCTTGTTGCTCCAAAAGTTTATGGGATATCTGATATCTCATCTTCTCATACAACTTATCAAGAAGAAGACATTTGAACCTCCATTATTGAAGAAAAACTCTCCTTCCATCCTACTTAGTCATTCTCTAGTGATTGTTCTATTCTAAATTATGTGCAAAGCTTGCCAGTGAATGCTCAATGAGTTGAAGAGAAAATTGATTCCTCTCTTTCCAATCATGCTGTTGGTGTGCATAAAAGTGATTTTTTGGACGTTTTGGAAGAAATATCAGTTTTAGGAGTGATCCATTCACCCTCATTGATCTAGTGCTTCCAGCAACTTCCTACATGATTACTTGCACCAATTCTCAGAGTTCTATTGAAGAAGGAGAAAATAGTGCATCTGCCATCTAGTGGCACACTTGGAACCTTTGTTCCTCATTCTTGGATCTAATATCACCTTATTTGGTCTGAATTTCAAGTTTCAATACCTTTCAGTCATGCTTGTGATTGTTCTCATCAATTTTGGTGTGAAAAATTAAGCACCTCAAGTCTCTTTCAAACTTGTTGTTGGGGATTCGATGTTAGTTTCTTCTCATGAGTTTGCTGATAAGAAATATAGTGATTTCATCGATATTTTGAAAGCTAGATCATATTATAGAGCTCACGCATTCTCTCTCCTTGGTCTCATGTATTCTCCTCACATGATCACATGCTTGTCTCATCACAATAAAGATGGAGACCTATTGCATTCGCTTGGACACTTTCTCCTCATATCTGGAGTTGATATTAGCTCACATGGTTCAATGTTCAATGTTGCAACATCTCAGTTGCTTGGGTTTACCTCACATGGTTCGAATTCTCAAGAAATTTTTCTCTTTTGTTAGGCTATCTTAGTTGCTCAACATGGTCCCATAATCTATTATGCAGTTGTCTATGTTCCTGATTCAGTTGCGCATATTTATGTTCTTCTAAAGAAGAAAATTCCTCTACACATAATCATTTAGTTTAGAGAGGTTCACATGCATAGTCCTAGGATACTAGTGCACACGAGGACCATCACATTGCATTACTTCTCCATAGAGATGCAGATTGAAAAAATATTTTCACAAGTTTTTACTTGAGAATAATTTTTTTCTCTTAGTATGAAAGCTTGATCCTAATTTTCATGCTTATTTTGACAGGGGTTTTCCCATGAGGTTTTCCCCATTTCCTTGTTTGTTAAGCAGTTATTATTCTTTGCATTTATATTGTATGGGTGACCTCTAGTATTAGTTTCTAGGGCCGAGGTTATCCAAAGTTAAGATTAAGGGGGTGGGGTGTTTGGATTATTATTAATCCTCCCTTTGACCACATAGTCTAATTGTCTATTTTCCTAGCTTAGGAGGTCTTCATCACTCCATTGGTGCATGAGGGACACAGATAGGGGAAATCTACCACTTACTGCACATGTTTGCATGAGTTTAGGTGCCCAAGGGACCAGTCCCTATAATTTAGGAACCCACTCTGAGTGCCACCAACAGTTGACTATAGTAGGTATTCAGTTAAGTCTAGTTATGCTCTGATTCCCATAAGTTAGAACACTCTTAGTCATCCTTAGTGCCAGTTTCCATGATTCATGGGAAGTAGGGAGCATTTTCCCACCTACCCTCATCAGTTAACTGATTGTGAACTATTTTTGCGATCCGGAGTTCCGTTAATGATCACTAGTGGTGATTTTCCCACACTAAGTTAGCTCCGGTGTCAGTCTGAGTTGGTAGATTCGAATCCTATATTAGGCATTCAAATTCTCCTATATGTATAACCATTGTATTACATATTATTTACTAAATATGTGGATTAATATTGATTAATGGATTTTGATTAATTATTCCAATTATTAGTCTCATGAGTTGTTTTATTCTTCATGAAATATTGACCTGAGTTACTCAATCTGCTTCTCTCTCTTCTACAATTCTCCATTTGAATCCTCTAGGATTGATGATCCTATGCTTCATTGAATTTTACAAGTCTTAGATCACCTGTGCATACATATAAAACAAATGTTAAGATAACATGTGGGCTACACCACAACATTCAAATAACCAATGCCAAGCTAGTACACTAATTGGGTTTATAAAGCATTCCATTAACTAGAATGCTAAGCCAATTAACTCTCCGACTGGGTTTATCAAGCATACAACAACCATTTCCAAGTCAACACCTCTATTGGGTTTATCAGGTAATAAAAATTAATATGATTGCATGGCCCCTTCTCCTATGAAAACTAGTGGTTTCCTCCATGAAATCCATAGTTAGCTCAATTAACTGGAGGCTAGGACTGCCCCATAATACCCACTCACACAACACAAGGATGATACCCCTTCTCTGATACACTTTCCCTTGGGCATACCCATCCCTCCAATTCTCTTTAGTGTGAGTGTAGAAATTTTACCAATACCCATGCAAGCCTCCTAAGTACCCATGCTCTTACTGGGTTTAATAACACTACAGAGAGAGAAGCATATGCAAGGAGTTTTTTAGTGTTTCTCAAACCCAAGTCGCTCTTGGAATTTCATTTGCATTTTCAGCTTCAACAACCAACATCTACCACAATGGCATATTTTCACTACCTCACCTACATTACATACAAGTGCACAATTCACATGAGATGTCAACAGAATAGTTTCAGTCATAAATTTTGAAATATGTTTCATACAATAACCAAATTTCACAACCATGAGGTCCTCAAAAATTTAATCCAAAAGTTTTTAAATATGTTTAATACATAAACTATGTTTTCCAAATATGAGGTCCTTATCATGATGTTTGGCTCTTGCAATCCATATCACATTGTCTTCCTGCAATGCATCCTCTTGACACAATTCACAAACAACTAATAACATTCATAACCAAATTCAAATATGAATTTACATTTCCATCTCTTACAAAAATTAGATTTATTTAACTATGAGGCCATCCTCATATTGGTTGGCTCTTGGAAGTGGAAGCACTCTGTCCCTTATGGTTTTACACTTGTTGCCATAGCCTGTACATCTACATACAACATGTTTACTTGACACAACTCTAGATCAACAAAATAATCATTAGTAATTATTAGCAATTTTTCAAATATGAAATTTACAAAATGTGTTCCCTGCAGAAATCAAATTTCACAACCAAGAGATCCTTCTCATAATCTTTGGCTTTTGCACATGGTAGTATTTATTATGGACTTACACACATTGCCATAACCAAGACAATTCTACCTACAATATGAAATCTCCAATCAACCAACAATTTGTGAGTATACATGCATATAATCTTTTCATTTCAACATTTATAATAGTCACTCAAGTGATCTCAGAATTACAACACTCAATAATTCAAACACTATCAGTTATTAATATATCAAAGGAAACCAAATATACTTGCTTTATATGCATCATTATCACAATAAAATTGCAAGATATAGTCAGAATATCTATGCAATCAAATAAAACCTTCAATTCTCATGATTACACAATCCTATCCTTTCATGCATAGAATTCACTTATGGTCTTGCATTCAATGCACTTTGACATTGTTATAAAACATTTATGTGCACATGTGTCCTACCATGGTAAGTTGGACATTCTAGCCAATGCTTCAACACAATACCTATTCATCTCTCCAGTCACTTGATTAACTATTTGGGTGCCTTCCATCTTCACTCGAGCATAACATCAGGAGTTCACTCACTCCCTGTTTGTTGGAAAAGAGGTTTCATCCCATATTAACACCAATAGGGGGTTCATGGGATACTAGTGTAGCACTACATGCTTCACATCCCAACACCCTCATGGTTTCAAGCATGGAGTGTTATTGTTTCTTATGGATGCATTCTAAAATTAAAAAAAATAGATGGTATAAGACTTATTTCCATTACTACCCCATACCTCACCATACTCGGTGAGATATCAGTCACATAAATGCATTCAAAGAAGTGACTCAACCACCTTACGTTGATGTATTCCCAAATGTGTACAAGGATTCTGACCTCTTAGGGTATTGTTCAGATCCTCCAACTAAAATCCCCACTTCAACCATTGGCCTCATGTGCACCATTTTCACCTCCGAAAATGAGTCTCCCACCCTATCGACATCAACATCAGAACCTTTGATGAGTCGTGGAATTGAACAAACATTGATTCCATTAAATCCCCCCATCTTCCAAGTACCATTCTTGTACCCCCCATAAGAGTGCAAGAAATTCTAACATATAACTCTTGCTGGTCTCAATTTGGGAATTCATGTATGGTACATCACACCAACTTACCCAGAGATGGCCTCAAATCCTATAGCACACTTAGCTTATGTCGTTATAATCCGTTACACCAATGGGATTGCATGTCGATCCAATGGTGCCTCTGACAAAGCCTCCATTGGTCGTTGCTAAACTTACCAATGGGGGCATAGGTCAACCTAAGTTGAAAGCCCCACCATGAACCACCATCTTCCTAAATCATCATCGGGGCTGCTAAGCCTAAAATAGGGGGCATAACTCAATAAATGTTGAAATCTTGTATCATGATTGACACACCCACATTGTGGGTCACCCCACGATGTTACCTATGTGGACAACAAGGCCATGCAACCAACTTGTTCCCCACCTTCCCAGAGCTCATAACCTTTCTTAATGCCCCAGGTAGTGCGACACATGCATCTCAAGTTGTAGAAAGGGGAACATCAACCTCGTCCCTTCCTAATATGATCGTGAAGTCCAAATCCTTAAGCACCAATCATGCATGTTTGATTTTTTAGTTTAGGAATTACACACACCATTTTCCTGATCTCCCTCAATTTTGGGACTCCTTTGAAACCATTCACCTCACCTACACTTTTGTTGGTATCCCTCCACCTCAACCAAAAGAATTAGCTTCTATAAATACTATCACTACCACAATGACCATTGCTACACATGATAACTTACACTTGTCACCCCCAATGCATGTCCAAATTCCAACACACGTGTTGAACCAAGCTTATGGTACTTTCCCATGTTGAGTTTGCAAGTTAATGTCTCACCACTCATTCCAATGCCCTTTGTTAGGTGCGTTAGAAGCTATCTACTCTGAAGAGAAAAATATATTAGACAATATCATCCCTTTAGGGATGACTCTTCCCACAGTATTTGAATAATTTCCCAATCCTATCGATGATGGTGATGATGAGGACATTCCTTTCATCTGTCTCACCCCCAGCAGTAATGACCCTCCGTTATCACTGTCTTAGAGTGCCTCCAACCCACACCAAGCATTGGATAAGGTGTGTCATCCTCTTTCCACCCCACACAAAGAGATTCTCCCTCCTCCACAAAGCCTTGTCAATTATGTGGACATCTTGTACCTGGACTTGTTACCTCTTCAAACGACCATAGCCCCATAAAAAACCCCAAACTATCCACTACTAATGATAGGAAATTTTAGATACAATCCAAAGACTCCTCTTCAGATGAAGACATGTTAGAGGAATACTTCTTCTCCATATACTAATCCATAATTGAGGCTATGCACTTAAATGAGCACCCATGGATGGTATCCATCATAGGTACTCTTTCTCCCCTACCAACACCCACTCAATTGACAAAGTGACCCAACAATATACCATTGAATCCAAAGACTTATTACCTCTGAATCATGTCAATTGGTCCAAAAAACCCATCTGGGCCCTTGACACCTTTGAAGAGGGAAATCTAGCTAATGTTTCACCCACAATGTAGATCGATATTTCTGTCACACTTGGAGTAATTGAAAACATCTCCATTGGGCCCTCATGTTCACCATAAGAAGTCATCAACTTTACAACCCTCTTCAAATAATTATGAGATGTCTTTGCATGGTCGTATGCTAAAATTCTCAACTTAGACCCTTCAATTTTTGAACACCACATCGACACTTGGCCAAACATTGTCTCAATTAAACAAAAGCAATGACCAGTTCACCTCTCCAAGGCTCCAACTTTCAAGGCTAAGATTGAAAAACTCCTTTAGGAAGGATTTATCTTCCCCATTGCTTATACATCTTGGGTATAAAATCCTATGCTAGTAAATGAAAATCAAGGCACCATCCGCTTCCGTATTGACTTTTAAGATGTCAACCTAGCCTGCCCCAAATACAATTTCCCCGCCCCATTCGTCGACCATATTGTCAACTCATGCGTGGGTAGAAAAATGTTGTCTTTTATGGATGGGTTTTTTGGATATAACCAAATATGGATCCACCTACAAGATGTTTGAATATTTTTCGGTTGATGTAGACAAAGTGTAATGTGCCTTTTTTGGAATTTTGGAGAAAATTACAAATTGGGCAAAAATTGAGCTTAACTAGTCATGAATCTAGAAGGTTCCAACTTTCACCAAATGGTCCCGAATGTGAAATGTAAGGGTATGGTGAGTATTATAACATCCCAATATGGTATATGGACACTTTTTATCACACTTTAGATCTCTACAAACTTATTTTGGGTTAAGGTGAAACACTGCAAGTTTACTAGGAAATTGTGTTCAAATCCCCCCAAGGGTGATGGCCAAACTAGCTATCCATATCAAGTACGACCATCCCAAATTTAAAAATTGAGTATGGTAATGAGTATCATACATCAATAAGTTTCCTTAATCATCTTTATTAAGTTCTGCATATGGCTTATGATCTGCAACATTTGTAGGGTAACTTTCATAGAAATTTCCTAAGGGAAATTGCATTACTAGCTAGACTTTGACATATGAAGGGTATACTATATGGTTCTGAGAGTAATATGAAACATGGTGGTAATATATGGAATAAAAATGTATTCCACAACAGCATAAAAATAAAAATAAAACCCTACCACAAATATGATACAATACTCCTCCAAGATTGAAGCCAAAGTCATGGAAACTAGTGATTCAATGGCATGGGAATGCAAGCTTTTCACACATGAGTTTCTTGGATTTCAACCCACAGAGGATATGGAAATGAAATTACAGAGTAATAAATCATATATGTCTTTCTCAAAATCCTCAAACTCATAGAAGAGCTCTCATACAATTCTGGTATAAAACTACTTCAAGATTGAAGCCAAAATCCATGAAGACTAGTGATACAAGGGCACGAGTATGCAAGCTTTTGTACATGTTTTTCTGATATTGAGACTTATAGAGAATGTGGACATAATATTACAGAGAAATACATCATATATTTCTTCCCCATCATAATAAAACTCATATTAATGTCCTCATACAAATCTGATATAAAGCTACTTCAATATTGAAGCCTAATCCATGAAAACTAGTTATTCAAGAACATGGGAATGCAAGTCTCTAACATGTGTGTTCCTGATATTTATACTTACAGAGCATATTTACATGATATTAAAAATCCATACATAATAAATCAAATCTTGGGCATCAACTATCCTCAGCAAGGTGCAATAATCACTCCAACAAGTGCGACATCAAATGTGAGTGTGGGGGAATGGAGAGGAAGGAATGAGAAAATAGGGAGATGGATGATAATTTGACTATATGTACCTTCAACCTGCAACAAAAAATCCTTCATTAGTATTCAATAGTATTCAATAGTATTCCTGAATAGCCTCTCCATCAACCAACTTGGAAAGGAATCCAGCTCCCTCGAAATTGGTTCACAAGCAAGGAGAGTGAACACTCACTGTGCAATGGACAAGCAAAAGCTCTCCAAAATGCCATAGGCCAATTAAAAAATGATAAAAAGATATTCTCCTTCCTCATGAAATCCTTTTATTACCTTCATGATTCCTCTTAAGCTATACTTCCCCTCCATGGGCTTCCTCCAACTCATCTTAGTGGATTAGTAACTCATATGACACTTGTCTTCCTCTTCATGCTCCACTTCTTTCCTCAATTCAAATGGCTGCCTCCAACTTCCAAATTGACCTATTGGTGGCTATTTTTAGCCCTTTCATGTCATATTTTTCATATGTCAGAAATCAGCTATGAATTTTTCATACTTTTCATAGAATCTTCCATCATTTGTTGTCATAGAGTGCATGGAATCTCCTTCCAGGTGGCACACATTGTCTTCTAGTCTCTTCCTCTTGCATGGGAGTTACTCTCCTTTACCAATTTGAATTACTTGGCTCATTATATGATATTTGACACCACATCACCATCCAATAACGTTGCATTAACCATGTGTTCGAATTTGGATGAAGATCGTGCCAAGTGTGCGGAAAATCTAGTCACCCAAAGGCTCTACAAGCTTCCAAGTGTTTCCATGAATCCATTCCACATTAGTTTCTTAGCATATATCATTTATGTGGCCCATTTAAATGTGAATATGATGAAATAAAGTCCTTTTGGGTCCCATATCCCCTTATTACAAAATTTATGTCTCCATCTCAACCTAGGGAACTAGTAGGTTGGTGAAACATTATTTGCAAGTAGCCTTATTTGCAAATTATTTAATTGGGGACATGACATAAAGACAAAACTCCCTATTTCACACAACCTAAACTAGAACAAAAAGTGTACACAAATGCGACCTTTCTCTAAATTCTTGTAATTTGAATGCAAATAGAAAATAAGGCAAACTTGGTAATCAAGAGGTTCTCCTCGTTTCATCCCTTCGCTCTACTGTTCCATGTGAACCTTGCATAGAAGACTAATCAAGAGGAAAAATACAAATGAAAGCAACACCAATCTAGGATAACAACCAAGGAAGAAAGTGTTACGGAGAGAAACTTCCTATGTGTTATCCACCTGAGTGGCACCTCTCCGTCAGAGTGCCGACATCCCTCATGTTGGCACACAAAAGGACATCTATGGATTGAGGGTTGCCCAAAACACTATAGATGGGCTTATTATGAACTACATCCATCATCCATCTAGCAGGTTATTTTTACCCTTTTGCTATGTCAAGTCATATACGCGACTCTTTATATATGCAAATCGTGTGTCATACGCGAGTCTCGGTTGTTGCATGTCGCATATATATGTATACGCGAGTTGCCTTTAGAGCAAATCACGGATCATACGCGAGTTGCTAGTCTTGATACCCGCAGATACGTACCTTTGACATTAAAAATAAAAACACGCGATTACTTGAGATTAGTTAAGCCATTTACCTTAATCTCATTAACTATCTCAACCTCCTCAACCTTCGAAACTGCCTTATTTCACCAACTATAAATACAGGACTTGGGGAGGGTGTTGGATATATACACTTGGAGAGCAAAGTTATGCTAGTGGAGTTTATACAGAAGTCTTTGGAGCAGTGGAATTCAGAATCCTTTGGCTACAGGGGGTAAGTCCCTCCAATCCCCAAGCTGTCACATTTAGTTCCCCGGTTCGACCCAAACTTCCATTCCTTGCAACCTTAAACTTGCCATATTTGTCAAAATTGATGAATGACCCGGTGAGGCATGACCCCTTGTGGCCACCTGTTCCCACCAAATTTCCATCGGACATCCCTAAGTTTGAAGGCAAAACTGGTGAAGATCTTGGGGCTCATGCCACCACATTCCATTTATGGTGTTCTTCAAATTCACTGAATGAAGATTCAGTAAGGTTGAGGCTGTTCCAGATAACCTTAACAGGTACGGTGGCAAAATGGTATATTGAATTGCCTTCTGCTGCTTTCAGTAGTTTCTGGGACTTGGCTAGTGCATTTCTTAGCCACTTTCAGCTTCTGGTCCGATATGATTTCAGAACAGACTTGTTGTCTACTTTTAGGCAAAACAAGGCTACCCACATCTCGGATCACATCCAAGAGTGGAAGAGGCGAAAGAGCCTTATAAAAGCCACTATCCCTCCCGAGTTCCTTTTAGAGTGGTTCCTTAAATCTTTGTTGCCATACATATCTAAGGACGTATCAACCTCAGGAGTGACGAATGAAGAAGAAGCCATTCTCAGGGCCCAGCAGTTGGATTTGATTTATTCACAATCTGGGATCTTATATGAGATTATCCCTGAGGAACCAAGGCCTTCGCACGATGCGGAGAAGCCTAAGCCTGGATCCCATGCCGATGGTGTGGTTGGGTCCATTAACTCTCCCACCGTAGAATATTTGACTAAGCAACTTCATCAGTTGTCCATCAAACAATCTACGGCGGAGGCAGCAAAGGCTGCCCCCTCCCCTCAGAGTGCAAATGTTTTTGCACAAACCTCTCAGAAGGGCAATCAGCAGCCCGACAGGAAGAAAAAGAAAGGCAAGAAGGGAGAGGGAAATCAAAACAAGCAAAATCCTATGAACAATGCTAATGGGGGCAAAAAAGAAAAGAATAAGGTCAAGCTCCCTTGTAAGTTGTGCCAAGAGGACCACCTTTGTCCCCTTATGGATCAAGCCCAGAAGCTGCTTAAATCTCAACAATCGGCTATCCTGAAGGATCCTTTTCCCCAAGGACAGAACTCTGCTTCAGCTTCTAACGTAGCAGGGGGCACTCAAACTGCCCCTGACCCAAACTATATCAACATGGTTTGATCTTCGACTTTGTTGCATACAAGGAACAAAAGTTATGAGAAAGAGACTCTTGAGAAGGGTAAAGATGTAGGTGAAACTTTGAACCCTCTCACAATAGAGAAGCCTGCTAAAACTATGCCGAAGATACCGAAAGGTGTCTTTAAGAAGACCTTGCATAACCCTAATGCTATGGCTGCTTCAAACTACTCTGTGGTTGAAGATTTAGCCCAGACTCCGTGTGCAATGTCAGCTTTAGAGGTGTTACAAAGTTGGCATGCCCAGCGGGATGCTCTCTTAGCAGCTTTAGGCAGCATGGACTCTTCTATTCTTATGGCGAAGTTTCATTTGTCCGATGTTAAAATTCGTCTTCCTTACCATGTATCCTTATCAATAGATGTCGTCCATGGTGGTAAGACCATTGGAAGGGAAGTTGTTGATGAGGGTGCTTCTACATGTGTTATGTCCTTGGCCTGTTGGAAAGCTCTTGGATCCCCAGAGCTAGTCCCATCAAACACTTTGCTTACTGCTTTTGATGGAAGATCCTTTCATCCACATGGTATTCTGTCGGCTTTCAAAATTAAGTTGGCAGGCAAAGCAGTGTCTGTTGAAGTAGAAGTGATTGATGCTCCTTTGGACTACAATTTGCTTCTGGGAAGGAACTGGACTTATACGATGTCCGATGTTGCATCGGTCGTCTTTCGTGTAGTGGTTTTTCCACATGAGGGAAAGTTGGTTACTATTGACCAACTTGATTTTACCCGAAAAGGTCGTTTAGAATCTAATGAGTCTGCTATGCCATTGGTTGATCAGGTCAAACCTGCTGTACAGAGCTTGGGGGATGGAATGTACACATCACTGATGGGCACATTTGATCTTCCAGCCCTGGTTAATTATATTGGTTCTACTAGTGTGGGGAAGTCCATCGCTACGGTTGTCGATAGGACTGATCCTTGGGTTCTCCCAACCCCCCATGAACCGGAAGTGCCCCTATCGGCAGTGGAGGTTGCTTATCAAGCTATCACTCAAGCCACTGCTGATCCTATTCCAGATCCTCTAACAGTATCGGATGATCTGGAAGAAGCCTATTTGCCCGTATGGGCGAAAAACTCTTCGCATTCTATAGATTGTTTAGACATGGTTTTACCTTCCATTGAAGCTATTCTGGAAGCCATGAGTGGACATGATAAGATTTGTGAGGATCTTCATCATCGATCCTATTTTCTTCCAGAACTAAGCAGAATAGAAAACCAAGAGTTTCACGTGAGATTGTCAGAAGATGTTGATACACCTATCAACCCTTTTCCAAGGGAAGGAATGTTTGCCGAGGGGAATATGGCAAATATTTCCGCTACTATACCTATTAACATCTCTGTAAACCCTGATGTCATGGAAAACATATATATAGGTGCAAACTGCTCTCCTGAAGAGATTTCCATCTATACTGCCCTTTTTAAGGAATTTCATGATATCTTTGCCTGGTCATATGAGGAGATGCCAGGCATATATCCATTGATTATTGAACATGAAATCCGAACATATCCTGATGCCAAGCCAGTTCGACAAAAATTAAGATCCGTGAACCCGCGTAAAGCGGCGGTTGTGAAAGCTGAAGTTGAAAAGTTGTTGAAGGCTGGTTTTATATATCCCATAGCTTTGACTGAATGGGTATCCAACCTTGTTCCTATTGATAAAAAGCAAGGGACTATCCGCGTTTGTACAGACTTTAGAGACCTCAATAAAGCCTGTCCTAAGGACAACTATCCCACACCATTTATAGACCAGATCATAGATGCCTATGCGGGAAGTGAGTTGTTTTCATTTATGGATGGTTTCTCCGGATACAATCAAATTCAAATAAAACTGGAAGACCAACATAAAACTGCTTTCATTTGTCCTTGGGGTACCTTCGCGTACAAGAAAAATGCCCTTTGGATTGAAAAATGCTGGGGCAACCTTTCAACGGGCTATGAACTTTTATTTTCATGACATTAAAGCCATTGTTGAACCATACCTTGATGATCTACCCACACATTCTCGTCAGAGGATTCAACATCCAGATCATTTACGGTTGATATTTGAAAGATGCAGATATTATAAAATTCGCTTGAATCCCCACAAGTGTGTATTCTGCGTCGAGCCAGGAAGATTACTCAGATTCATAGTCTCTAGTAGAGGCATCCAGGTGGATCCTTTGAAAGTTGAGGCTATTGTAAATCTGCCTCCTACTCGCTCTCTCAGGAAACTTCAAAGCCTGCAAGGAAAGTCTAATTTCCTTCGATGTTTTATTGTTAATTATGCCAAGATCACTAAGGGTTTCATGTGCCTGCTCAAACAGGACACCCCATTTGTATGGGATGAAACCGCACAACTTGCATTCGAGGCATTGAAAAAATATTTGTTGTCAGCACCCTTATTACGTCCACCAGATTATTCTAGGGATTTTATATTATATCTGGTTGCGTCAGAGTCAACCATTGGGGTAGTACTAGTCCAGGAGGACTATAAGCTTGTAGAGCATGTCGTTTATTATCTTATTCGTGCTTTGTCCGAACCTGAACTTAGATACTCCTACGTTGAGAAATTAGCCTTAGCAGTTGTTTATGCTGTGCAGAGGTTACGTCACTACATTTTGCTGAGGACCACCACGGTAGTGGCGGATGTGAATCCGTTCCAATATGTTTTATCCCGATGGATTGTTGGGGGAAACTTTAACAAATGGATAGTCAATCTCCAAGAGTTTGACTTGGATTTCCAGTCCGTTAAGTCTAAGAAGTCCTTAGTTTTTGCTGAACTTATAGCAGAATTTCCTACTGAAGAAGATGTAGTGGTTGAGGATGACTCATTCCCAGATGAGCACATCTTCCTGATATCCACCTCTGATCCTTGGTATGGAGATATTCTTATATATCTCCAGACTTTGAAGTACCCTGCAGCTTCCTCGAGGGAGGAACGACGTAAGTTACGCCTCCCTGCCAAGAACTACCTCATTATAGGAGATACATTATATCGATGAGGGGTAGATTCCGTTTTGCGTCGTTGCCTTACTCATGAGGAAGCAGAGATTGTCCTGAATGATTCCCATAGCGGAGCATGTGGGGGTCATTTATCAGGGTTAGCAATGGCCTAGAAGGTATTGCGTGTCGGTTATTTCTGGCCCACGATCTTTAAAGATTGTGTGGAAGCAGTGAAGCACTGTCATCCATGTCAGCTTTACACCAGGAAGATGCGGTCACATCTTGATCCGTTATTTCCCGTTGTCTCGGTAGGCCCCTTAATGAAATGGGGGATTGATTACGTGACATGCAACCCATCCTCGGCTGGGGGGCATAAATACATCATTGTCGCTGTTGACTATTTTACGAAATGGGCAGAGGCAATGCCTACTTTTAACGCCGACGGGGAAACAACAGCTTTCTTTGTATTCAATCAGATTATAGCATGGTTTGGTATACCCAAAGTGATTGTCACTGACCATGGCAGTCATTATCAAAATGACATGATGACGAAACTGACTACCATGCTCGGATTTAGACAAGAACATTCTTCTCCATACTATCCGCAAGCAAATGGTCAGGTTGAGGCTGTCAACAAGACTTTAAAAACTATCCTTAAATGTACAATTGATGTAGCCCGTTCTAACTGGCACATCATGTTATATCCTGCTCTTTGGGCCTACCGAACTAACGTAAAGACTGCTACGGGTTTCTCCCCTTTCCAACTTGTTCATGGGGTGGAAGCAGTTACTCTAATTGAATGTGCAATCCCGTCTTTAAAGATAGCCATTCATGTGTTACCTGATACGACTGAACTTGAGGAACGTCTGGTACATTTAGAACACCTTGATGAATAGCGTAGAGATGCACTGACTGCTAATCAGGCTCATAAAAATAGGGTCAAAACTCAATATGATAAATCGGTCAAACCTAGGGTTTTCTCTGAAGGGGAACTTGTCTTGCTTTGGGACCAAGATAAAGAACCTCTGGGGGCAGGAAAATTCAAGGCTCTGTGGTTAGTACCTTATGTTGTATCGAAAGTATTAAGTAAGGGCGCATATGAGTTGGTTGATTTCGATGGGAATAAGCTGCCTGAGCCTAGAAATGGGCTCTACCTGAAGAAGTACTATGCTTAGGCATAGCACTTTTTCTTGTATTTTTATGTACATTAGGTTGTCAGTTTTGTTTTTTATACTATCTGCTGGTTGTTGCAGATGTCTTCTGAAAGGTATTTAGGATTCGTTTATGGTGACAGCCGTCACACTTGTAACCTCACCTCAGCAGCTTGGGTTATCTATTCTCCCTCAGGACAGCTTGTTGCCACGGGAGGCGCTTGTCTCGGTCCTGATTCTAATAATGTTGTTGAGTATAGGGCTGTAATTGAGCTCCTATGGGATGCTTTGTCACATGGCATCACCCAGCTTGAGGTCCGTTTGGATTCTCAGTTGGTGGTTTCCCAGCTCAATCGAGCTTATCAGGTATGAAATCCTATCTTATTACGTCAGTTCATGCAAATTCGTTTATTGGAAAGACATTTTGAGGTTATCACTTTCACTCATATTCCACAAAATCAAAATTCATTGACTGATGTATATGCTAATTACATTTTGGATTGGCATCTCACAAACATTTTATAAAATTGTACAGCAAACATATAAAAACACTTGTAAATAAACTGACAACCAACACCAATATATATATATATATATATATATATGTAAAATATCTGTCTGTAGATAGGTCAATTCTGATCCCGTCATATACAAAATGTACAAAAAGGTGGATCATAGTCCATCAACATGCCCTAGGTCTACGCTGGACCACCCTGGTCACTAGGACCTCCTTGGTCCCCATGATCCCTCTGCACTCTGGCTTCCTCATCCTCCTTGGCTTCGGCAGCCTCCACCGCATCTATGTATACGAGCACTGCTCTAACTACTTGTCTGAAAAGACGTAGCCAAACCGGTGGAACCCCCACAACAAACTCCTGCATGGTTGTAGGGATATGCTCAATCCGCATAGTAGGTACTCGTTGGGTCAGCCTCGAGAGCTTTCCCTCTAGTACCCTGATAAATCCTGGATCCTCGCCCACGACAGGATGAACAAACATGCGAGGGTGCCCTTCGGGGCGGACTGGTCCAATATCTGCATTTTGACACATGAATAGGGTTAAGACTTGTACATATGTATATATCTATCATTCTAAAATTCATAAAAATTTGAAAATGATAAAAATTAAAAATTACTTACCTAGCTCTCCCCATGCTCCTCCTGGAGGGAGGACAAGGTCGGGGTCACCTCGGAAGTCCATCCTGGCGTATGGAAACTGCTCCAATGCCGGCAGCTATCATTCCCATCAGGTATAAAAATCATCATCATAGATGCTGTGTACTGAGTCCCCTCCTCCTTGACGGAGGAATATATCTCCCCACCTGCTCAGCCTCGGCTGACGTGGAGATCTGATCGGTAGCGGTATAGCAGGGCTCAGTGCTGGTACTCTCTCAAAGAAGAAGGCCACCAATATGCTTGCATAGCCAAAAAAAATTCGCCTTCCCCTCTTGTAGTCGGATAGTTGTCTCCTCATGATGGGGGCAACTCCCGAGCACCAATCATAGAGAGCACCTCTAAAACAGTCAACTGCCAGCCTCATTTGGTTCCTTGTGGCCAAATGTAGAGATGAGGATCATGATATTCTCACAATGGTCCTAGCTAATACCTGGAGAGTAAAATCTCAAATTTCTGCAACTGAAACGCTGGTTCCTCTTCTTTGAGTGCCCGGTGTACATAACACATCTACATAGTTTTGGACACTTAAGGTGTCACCGCCCCTGCCAGTGCCCTCCAAGTTCATCGGCGCCCCTTGTCGTGATAGCCCGGTAATGAAATATGTGTCTTCAGTGGTAAGCTTTAAGGTTTCACCTTGTAAGTTGAACATCCCCAACTCATGATCCCAATAATTGACCATGAACTCAAGTATGCGGACATTGGCCCGCATGGGCGATGTACAAAAGAATTTTAGCAGCTCGCTTGTGCGTAATGCATGTATGGTAGGCGCACTTTGGAGTGCCACTTGGTCCATTATTTCGTGCTCCCTTTCCCTCCATTCCAGAACCATATTTTACCTAGCAAATACAAGTATTTTGATTCAGTTATTCCATACCAAAATTCAAATTTTTTTGTCTATTTTAAAACCTTTATATCCTTTACATAGCATACGCGACTGTCTAATTAGGCAACCCGTGTATAGAACGTGTATCCATGAGTTTCCATATCAGCAACCCGCGGATGCGCCGTGCTACAGTTCATGACACCTTTAAATATGGAATTCAGACTCAAATTTAACAATTGCTTGGATCAAAATGAAGAGCTTAGGGTGTAGGCTTACCTGCAACTGGCGGATTTCGATTTCGTCGGTCCAATTGTTCACAATGATCGAACAAAGGTATAAGGTAAAACTTGCTTTTTATGGCTAAAAAGTTCAAATGGTGAGTTTTGTTTTAATTTTCAAACTATTTATAGAAATCATATTTCTTAAAGTGGGTCTTTTTCTATAGTTTGAAATGTCAATCAACTAATACCATACTTCTTTATGCTTTGGAATAGGTTTTTCCTTAGAAGGTGTTGTTGCTCCCATAGGGTGGTTTTGTAATTTCCACTACATTTTGGCATCTTTATTCAATCCACATTAACCTTAGCATTCAACATTTTGCCACAGACTATGGTATTCTAAGCCATTAGTCCCTTGTTTTTTACCATTGTTCTTCCATGGCT
>LPNX010927138.1:0-17446 GCA_001517045.1 Pseudotsuga menziesii
TTCTTGACTATGAGAATTTTCTTATGTTAGATCACTATGCATAAAAAAACTGAGTGTTACAATTAGGGGTATATGATCTAAGTCTGGATCGTGGTCATTTAAAATTTCTAGATTTATCATTTTGTTGTATAAAGGGATATTATAGATGAAAAAATATGCCACAATAATGCCAAGACCATGAATACAGGTCATATGGATAGAGTTTGGCCACTTGATAGGACCATTACAAATTATAAGATCTTGAGCACTATAGAGCTTGATTAGCTAAACAAATTTTCACCTAGATCTACAAAATTTCTTTTGTACCGGTAGTCTACAGCAGGGTCTTTATCTAACCAAAGAGGATTAATAGGGTTAAAATAGTTGCTTAGAGTTATAGCTTGTTTACTCAAAGTTTGAGAGTTAGAGACACCCATTAAGAGGATACTTCCATCATTCTTTAGATTGGAAATATAATTTTCTAATCCATTGTAAGGCTATTTTTTTTATCTATATTGTTTTTCTTATAAAAGCTAGTATTGATAGGGGTGAAATAACATATTTCTATGTAGGTTTTTATAGCATTAATATTGTTGGAAATATCTATCCAAAAATACTGGTTGCGAGGGACTTTCTTATAGATCTTATTATGGGGGGAGATATGTAAGGGAACACCTTACATATTGGAATATATTTTGATCAATATATATTTATATAATTGATTGATGATTGGTGTGCAGTGGGAAGGAAGAAATGTGTGGCGAGAGGAGTGATTAATGACAACAAGCAGGTCGCTACAATGTATGGGAGAGGGGAGTGGTTAAAAGTAGTCGCACTCGTGTGCAGAAATGTGGAGGCGTACAGCTTAGATAGGGGGTTTTCCAGGTGGATATGTGAGGGGGAAGGGGTGGAGATTTTTCGTGTATAGGATAAGAGGGGACTGGAGGGATGCACATATCAAGCAAGAGAGGCTTGATTCGTGATGGTAGGGAATAACATGGGGGAGTAACAAAGAGATGGGAGGAAATGTTAGAGAAGAGGATGTGAAGGATGAGGGGAAGAGGAGGCGCAACAAGAGGAAGTTGAAGACGAGTTGGAGAGTGAGAGTGACAGTGATGGGAGCTTGTATATGTGGGGGAGAATGCGTGGACTGTGTGCAAAGAAAGGAATATGGGGGAAAAGTGTAAGTGTAGGGAAGAGGGAATGGCGTGGGGGATGAGTGGGAGAAAAGATTAACCAACAATGTTTTGGCATGAGAGGAGGGTGACGTGGGGATTTTGGATGGTAGACCAAGTGGGGTGTAGCATAGGAAAGAAGATTTTGGAGGGTTGACCGAGTGGGTTGATGCAATTAATGGTAATACCCCCAATTTTGACTTGGGACCACATCAAGTTAAATATTAGTTAGTTATGCACCTTCTTTGCATGATTTGAGGAATAAGGTTCCTTTTCTCACCTACCATGGTCAGTTAACTGACTATTAGTTGCTTTAATCATCTAGAGTTGCACTAGTGAGTCTTTAGTGGTATTTTCCCAAAGTTAGTCATGTCTGGAATCATGGGATTTGAATCACTCCATAGGATTCGAATTTAGTTCTTTTTATTATGTATGTACTACATATAGATTAATTAATCTTGTGTCCATCTATTGCTTCTAATCTAGTGTTCCGTCTGCGGTTAATTTCACCATGCATGTTTAGCAATTTTAACATTCCAATTCCTCCTTCTTCATGCTTCTTTCATTGTAAGGCTCTATTTGTCTTGAAGATCTTGTGGGATTGATAATTTTATAATATCAACTTGAAAACATTAGATCTTAAATGTGAATAACCATAAAAAAATCCAGTGGAAATTGCTCAAATAATAAGCATGTGTGAAGACACATAACTATCATAATTAGTTACATGGTCGAAGTGCTTTAAAGACAAATTTGCTATCCTAACTTGATAAACAACAAATTATTGAGGGAATTTTGGGTTTTTGAATGTGAACATGTTTCCCATTTCTAATACCATATTGTTTTCTCAACTATGGTATGAGCATTTGGGCCATTTTATCTAAAGTAGCAAAAAGAGAAAACATGCAGTATTGTTAATATACGACAGTTTAAACTTCAACAAAAGAAACAAAGTGTCATTGCTTGACATCATAAATCAATTTCGGCTCCTTTTTTATTGTCTTCCACTACATATGGTATTAAAGTGGGGAGAGTAATTAAGAGCCTTATAGAAGGATGGTGCAGACAATAGGCATATTTATTCTGTAAAATAATATGACTATTAATCATAATTAATCCATGGAATTTACTTTAACATTTAGCTCTTTTTATTAAGGTTTCATAAGACTCTTTGTTGAAAAATGTTGGTGTTCCTTACCTTCCTTGGATATTTAAAAGATTGATTTTTTTACCAGCAAAATAAATCATCATTCCAATGCTATTTGATATCTGTTATCTATAGGATAGGGAGGTGAATCTTGGTCTTAGCATTGCATAAGTTTGAATCATCATTCCAATGTTATTTGATATTTGTTATCTATAAGATAGGGAGGTGAATCTTGATCTTAGTAATGCATAAGTTTAAACATCCCTAACCAGTTGATATAGTTCTTTAATCAGCACTTCAAGTGCAAGAATAAATGGATGATGCAAACATGGAGTGATAAAACTATAAATACACATTATCACAATACACACATGATTCAATGCACTAATTTATGCACATACACTATCGCTGATTTCCCCTCACAAAGTATGCCACATGCTTCCCACGATCCATCAAATTAAAAATTACAGTTTAAATGGTGATCAAGGCCATTTATGTATAAATCAAACTTATAATTTAGAGGAAATATAGTTTATCTATATTAAGTTTTGCATAGATTAATTTATAATCTGCATAAATTCATTTAAACCAAGATCTATCAAACATTTACAGAAATCTAGAACCATTTTTTTAAATACTTTTAATTTGATTTTAATTTTGTATTTAGTAAACCAACTTATAACTTCTTAGATGAGCGTTGTGGTCCAAATATATATATATATATATATATAACCCGATAAAACACACTTAATCTGCCTTCCCTTGGGGCATCGTCCGAAATGTTCTCTGGTTGTCTAAAAATTGTGACAAATAACGATCAGGATTCAAAAAGTTCTACCCCATAGTCCACAAACTCATCATCAACACCTGTAAATATCCATAAAGGACAAGTAACGACGAGATTTGATTGTTCTAAATTATCTTAGTCTATCAGCCGACATTCTTTTTCTTATTTTCCTTAATTATCTCCCGAACACTAAAACTAAACTATTAATAGCTGATTGTGTAATCAATTATCTCCTCACAAAAATTATTAATGGTTTATTGCGTTTGATATTTTTCTGCCAGATTTCACGGGTTGCCCATATTGCGGCCAAGCAGAGCTCGCAGACATACCTTTCCTCGCTGATTCTGCTGGAATTCTTGAATCTTGTCGCAGACTTACCTTTCATACCTTTTGTAGCTGGCAAGCTCGCAGACATAATAATAGTTGTTTTCTTAATCAATTATCTCATAGCAAAAAATATTAATGGTTTATTGCGTTTGATGTTCTTCTACCAGATTTCACCCGTTGCTTATATTGCGACCAAGCAGAGCTCGCAGGCATACCTTTTGGTATCCGATTCTGCTGATATTCTTCCCAGCTGATTTTTTAAAATGTTTAAGGAAACCAGTTACTACGACATGCTGGGAGCAAGTCCCACGGCCAGTGAAAGAGACATCAAGAAAGCTTATTAGATGGAGGCTAGGGAAGTTCATCCTGATAAAAATCCAAATAACCCTCAAGCAACAGATAACTTTCAGGTATTGGGAGAAGCCTATCAAGTTCTCAGTGATCCAGCACAGCGAGCATCATATGACGTACATGGAAAAGTGGGCGTATGAATAGAAACACTGACAGATCTAGAAGCAGTGTTTGATATGTTGTTTGGAAGCGAGTTATTTGAACACTATATAGGCAAGCTTTCAATACTTTCAATTCTTTCTTTTGTGATGTCTACTGAAGGGGGACATATAGATACCAAAAAACTACGAAAGAATCTGAAGGTTTTCCAAGACGAAAGAGAAAAAAAGATGGCACAGATTCTGAGAGATCCTCTTAACCAGTATGTACAAGCTGACAGAGAAGGGTTTATACAACAAGCTATATCTGAGGTTCGAAGGTTCAACAGTACATCTTATGGAGTCAATGCGCTGCACACAATTGGTTACATATATGAAAGATAAGCGTCAATGCGCTGCACACAATTGGTTACATATATTTGGGTGTGCCTTTTACAGTTCAATGGTTTAGATGCAAAGTGTGCCTTTGACAGTAATTTGGTGTGTCGCAGTAAATTGCTGTCAAAAGAAAAATATATATTTAATCATATCATTGCCTAGCCTAGCATATAAGGATGCTCTATTTGCATTTCTATTAGTTTTCCACAATCCCATTCATTCCTAATCATCCAAATCCAATGGGAATATAACAAAACTGGATAAACCCAATGATTTCATATCAATATGTACAACATAATTGAACTTTTAAAAACCTAAACTGAAAAACAATGCTAGATAATATTATTCTGTACTAATATTATAAATCAGATTTAACAATACGACCTGAAATTATCAATAACAAAGAGACTATATATACTAAAATACTTGCAAGTTTATTAAAAAAAATTTTTAACCATGGGATTAACCCAAGAGCCCATGGTCTCTTTAAAATGAACTAGAGAGATAAAAGATCATAGTAAGGTAGGTGAGTCCATAATAACATATTAAGAATAAGGGAACTATAAAAGTTGCCAAGCATCAAACATATTATAATCAAAGATGGAAAGTTTTTTTTTGAAAGATCGTTCGCAACTCGAAAAAGGGCATTCATTGATTGACAGATCGAGGATCTTTTTTCATGGCCCTGAGAGGAATTTGGAGTCGTTGGTGATGTATTCAGAGAAGTTGCATAGTTGTTGTATTCTTCCTTAGCCAACCTTGGAGCACTGTGTCCAATTACATGTTTGGTTTGTAGTTTCACAGTTTGGAAAATATTTCCAAGCGTTTTTAAGCCCTTTGCATGAGCTTGAAGATCTTCTTTCCTTGCACTGTTGTCTTGCAACACGATCTGGCACACATTTGAGAGGGTTCCTTCAATATCAGGCACACTTATTTTTAAAAGAGAGTCAATAAACAATTCTTTGTTGGAATTTATAAATGCTTTCAGATTATCGTGAGAATAATTCTCCATAGTTAGTTGCTGCCGTATCATATTTAGTAGTGAAAACCACCTGTAGGTGTAGTGACAAGACATTTTATAAAATGCCATTTGCTTTTGAACCATTCAACTATAAAATACACTTCGCATCTGAACCATTGAACTGTAGAAGGCACACCCAAGTATATGTCTTTCTTAATAAGTTCTATTGATGCTTGTCTTTCATATATGTAACCAATTGTGTGCAGCGCATCGACTCCATAAGATGTACTGTTGAACCGTCAAACCTTAGATATAGTTTGTTGTATAAACCCTTCTCTGTCACCTTGTACATAGTGGTTAAGACGATCTTTCAAAATCTGTGCCAGCTTTTTTTCTCTTTCGTCTTGGAAAACCTTCATCTTCTTTCGTAGTTTTTTGCTATATATATGTCCCCCTTCAGTAGACATCACGAAAGAAAGAATTGAAAGTATTGAAAGCTTGCCTATATAGTGTTCAAATAACTCGCTTCCAAACAGCATATCAAAAACTGCTTCTAGATCTGTCAGGGTTTCCGTTGATAAGCCCGCTTTTCCATGTACGTCATATGATGCTCGCTGTGCTGGATCACTGAGAACTTGATAAGCTTCTCCCAATACCTGAAAGTTATCTATCGCTTGAGGATTATTTGGATTTTTATCAGGATGAACTTCCTTAGCCTTCATGTAATAAGCTTTCTTGATCTCGAAACCAGTTTCTTTAACCATTTTTAAAAATCGGCTACGAAGAATATCGGTAGAATCAGATACGAAAGGTATGCCTGCGAGCTCTGCTTGGTCGCAATATAAGCAACCGTTGAAATATGGCAGAAGAATATCAAATGCAATAAACCATTAATATTTTTTGTTATGAGATAATTGATTAAGAAAACAACTATTATTATGTCTGCGAGCTATGTAAGGTATGTCTGCGAGCTACGAAAGGTACGAAAGGTATGTCTGCCACTGGATTCAAGAATTCCAGCATAATCAGCTACGAAAGGTATGTCTGCGAGCTCTGCTTGCCGTAATATGAGCAACCGGTGAAAGTGTAGGGGAAAGGGGAAACCTTGATTAACTCCAAGGTAATTTTTAGGGCCAAATCTTCGCCAATGGCCTATTTTTTGGGTTTTTTTCTAAAGCTAAATTCGCTATTTGGTCATTTTTAGTGTCTAATATCGCATATATTTGCCAAAATTTACAAATTCCAGTGTTAATTTTATGTTTCATAATTAATATTTTCCTACCTATCTATAAACATGTTTTTTTTAATCCGAAACAATCACCTAGAATACTATACTTAAGTATAATATTAGAATCCTTAAAAAATTCCTTGCTTAACTCCAATATTAGAGTTAATATATTTTGACCATCACTCAACTCTCTTAAATTTTTCAAAGCAATATCGTACAACTTTATTGCATCATCTCTCAACCTGAAATGAACCTCTATCTCTTCTAATATATTTCATAATTTTGTACTCGCATGATATCGAAAGATTTCCTAAAGTCCTTAAAGTAGCAAAAGAGATTGAATTTAATATTAGAAATTCCTCTCCGATGATCCAAAGTGTAATGAGGTGGTTCATGGTAGAGTGATGTGTTCTAAACCCTGCCTGACCTTTATCCCTCCTTCCTTCACTTTCTATCCATAAGTCGATTTTCTTTTCTAAAATGAAACCAAAGAGTTTGGATAAGAGAGGGATACTCATAATGGTATGAAAATTAAAGGTTTTTTTTATTATCATTGATATTTAAATATAGGAATATTGAGGTTGTGAGTTCAAGGATTAGGAAACCTTTCTTACCAACTAGATTCAAGAGTTTGTGGATAAGAGGAATAAGTATTGGCCCTTCGGTGTTTAACATTTTTGCTTGGTATCCTTTAATGTCCCTAGCTTTTCCATTTGCAAAAAAATAACCCCAATATATTTTAAATAAAGTAGCTTCTTCCTCTATAAAGAGGGTTTGAATGTTCGATGAAATATCGGGATTCATAAATATTTTTAAGATGGGAATTCCAATATTCCAAATAAATCTTAATTTACTAGTTAGAATTTGGCAATAGAATTTCCTAAGAGCTATCTTAGAGAAGTGTAAAATATTTTATTACTTTTTATTTATCTAGTATTTTTTTTCCTTTTGATTAAGGGTTTGTATTTATTTATATTATAAATTTTTAGAGACTCTTCAATGCTTCCTTGATTTCTCTTCTTGCATTTTTACATTCTCTATCATACTAGAGGTTGGCTCTTCCATTTTTATTTTTACTTGAAACTTCGATGGAGAACTTGTTAATGGATGGAAAGAATTAGACCATAATAAAATTATGATAGATGTATTCTATATTATCTGTGCTTCATAGAGGAAACAAGTCATTTATGAAAATATCATTCTTATTTCTGTTGAAGATCAAGTGTTCTTGACTATGAGAATTTTCTTATGTTAGATCACTATGCATAAAAAAATTCAGTGTTACAATTAGGGGTATATGATCTAAGTCTCGATCGTGGTCATTTAAAATTTCTAGATTTATCATTTTGTTGTATAAAGGGATATTATAGATGAAAAAATATGCCACAATAATGCCAAGACCAAGGATACAGGTCATATGGATAGAGTTTGGCCACTTGATAAGACCATTACAAATTATAAGATCCTGAGCACTATAGAGCTTGATTAGCTAAACAAATTTTCACCTAGATCTACAAAATTTCTTTTGTACCGGCAGTCTAGAGCAGCATCTTTATCTAACCAAAGAGGATTAATAGGGTTGGAATAGTTGCTTAGAGTTATAGCTTGTTTACTCAAAGTTTGAGTGTTATAGACACCCATTAAGAGGATACTTCCATCATTCTTTAGATTGGAAATCTAATTTTCTAATCCATTGTAAGGGAATTTTTTTTATCTATATTGCTTTTCTTATAAAAGTTAGTATTGATAGGGGTGAAATAACATATTTCTATGTAGGGTTTTATAACATTAATATTGTTGGAAATATCTATCCAAAAATACTGGTTGGGAGGGAGTTTCTTATAGATCTTATTATGGGGGGAGATATGTAAGGGAACACCTTACATATTGGAATATATTTTGATCAATATATATTTATATAATTGATTGATGATTGGTGTGCACTCGCAAGGAAGAAATGTGTGGCGAGAGGAGTGATTAATGACAACAAGCAGGTGGCTACAACGTATGGGAGAGGGGAGTGGTTGAAAGTAGTCGCACTAGTGTGCAGAAACATGGAGGCGTACAGCTTAGATAGGGGGTTTTCCAGGTGGATATGTGAGGGGGAACGGGTGGAGAGTGTTCGTGTATAAGATAAGAGGGGACTGGAGGGATGCACATATCAAGCAAGAGAGGCTTGAGTCGTGACGGTAGGGAATAACGTTGGGGAGTAACAGAGAGGTGGGAGGAAATGCTAGAGAAGAGGATGTGAACGATGAGGGGAAGAGGAGGCGCAACAAGAGGAAGGAGAAAACGAGTTGTAGAGTGAGAGTGATAGTGATGGGAGCTTGTAGATGAGGGGGAGAATGCGTGGATTGTGTGCAAAGAAAGGAATATGGGGGAAAAGTCTAAGTGTAGGGAAGATGGAATGGCATGAGGGATGAGTGGGAGAAAAGATTAACCAACAATGTTTTGGCATGAGAGGAGGGTGACGTGGGGATTTTGGAGGGTTGACCGAGTGGAGTGTAGCATAGGAAAGTAGTAAGATGAATGAAAAGTGGAGCACAAAGAGTTCAAGGGTGGAAGGGAACATGGATATGAGGCATTCGTAGAGATGGGAGGCGATGGAAAATGGAGTTATGGAAATATGCCAAGAAGATGAATGCCCAAATATTGAGATATTGAGTGAACTTAGCGCGGATACCACTTATCAGGAAATACCTTACATGTTGAGTGTACCATGTTTAAATATGGCTAATAGGAAAATTGTCATGTCATATAATAAATAATAAGCAATAATTAATTAACCTATTAATGACTAAATAATAAACTAATATTAATTAACAAATATAATAACCATTTAGGTTTATTATAGGATGTCCTTCCGAATGTAAGAAGATATACTTTAGATTCCTCTACAACAAGATCACTGGTTCTAGATCAGCCATAGGAAAAATATTTCTATTTGAGGAACCTTAAATTCCTCTTGCTAAGTTGGGATCACCTTTATTCCATGGAAGCATTGGCATTTCCACGAGAGGATCGAGAGAGTGTCAAATTGCTATTTATTAATACCTTTTTGGTTTGTGTCCCTAATAACATCTTTTCTATTTCTAATTAATGCACATTTCCCTTCCTTCCTCGCTTCATTTACCTTTTGATCCTTCTTTCTTAATTCAGCTTAGTATTCTAAAATGATATCTTCATTTATGAATACCGATTCTTTTATATTGAAGGTTTTGTTGAGTATTCCATACTTATGGTCATCAGAGATAACTTTGACCTGAATCATCATTTCTTTATTCTCAATTAATTTCCATAGTCTCTTTCCTTATATGAGGTAGGTGGTTTCAATTTGTAGAATATTATGTAGTCATTCCTTGACTACGACTAGTGTATCGTCTTTTGCCTCTTCTTTTAAACCAAAAATTGTGAGGTTGAAGGCTCGTTTATTACACTCATGGTCTAACTCTAACAATTTATTCATTTCATATTTAATGGGTTTTATATCTCATTGACCTTATAGACTATTTAAGGTCATATTTTTAGTTATTTTTTCTTCTATCTCTTTAATCGTGTCTTTCGATTTAATATTTTCTGATGTATCAACATCTCCTTGATAGGTTGACAATTTGGTTTCTTGGCTTTGTTTTTCCATTACCTGTAATCTAGTCTCCATTAAGTCCAACTTAATCCCTATCAATTATATCTTGTTGTATATTTGTTTTTGAATCTTTAATTCAAAGGATGTAAATTTATTATCGAGTATGGTTGCAAGTTTATTTTCTAGCATGACTACACATTTATTATTGATTATGGCAAGAAATTCATTTTCAAGCATGGCTTCTAACTCTATTTGAAGTTTAGCATCTCCTTTCGATACTTTTATCTAATGATTCTATACTATCTCCAAGGATTTGTAGGATAATTGTGCTAGGTCTCTCTTTCGTAATAAAATAATCCCTAACCGCAAATTGCAGTTCAGACGATTCTATAATTGCAGTCTTCATTCCCAAACTCATCCCATTAGACTTTGTGCATTTATTTATCTTTGGCTCTGCAAATTAGTGGATATGCTTTTTATCAACAAAGCTTCAATATGGTCCCTCTTAATACCACGACAACCCTATGTTATCCAAAATATCATATTAGTCTGATTTACGCGTGCACTAGATTGGCCTCCAATAAACAAATTGCATCTTATTATTTCACTAGTGCCTAGATGATTCTGCATTAAATATGCTTTTGCATTGATATAATCGAGAAGTTTTGAAAACCCCAATAGTTTTATTACATATATGCTTCAAATCATAACAAATCCTTCGGTGTTGAATATGCAGATAAAATTCAGTATGCACTAGATAGTATGCTTAAGATTAGAGATTGAATTTGAAGCAATAAAGGCACCAGATCCATGGGAGGTGGCATGCACAAAAAAATACATCCCATATCATAAAGCACTCAAAGAGAGACACTATTCAATAGATCAAAGCTTGCTCAAATAAGTACAATATTCACCAAATCATATTGTTCCCCAGATCACACCATTCTTCACCAGATTGCAATATTCACCTGATCGCAATGTTCAGTCGTCACGAGATTCCAATATTCCCAGATCACAATAATCTTCAACATGCTTCAAAAGTTATTTTTGATCTTATATATTCTTTGTAAAGAGGTTGGTGACAATAAAAGACACTTAATCTGCCATCCCTTGGGCATCGTCCGAAATGTTCTCTTGTTGTCTAAAAATTGTGACAAATAACGATCAGGATTCAAAAAGTTCACCCCATAGTCCACAAACTCATCATCAACACCTGTAAATATCCATAAAGGACAAGTAACCACGAGATTTGATTGTTCTAAACTATCTTAGTCTACCAGCCGACATTCTTTTTCTTATTTTGTTTAATTATCTCCCTAAAACTAAAACTAATCTATTAATAGCTGATTGTTTAATCAGTTATCTCCTCACAAAAATTATTAATGGTTTATTGCGTTTGATATTTTTCTGCCAGATTTCACGGGTTGCCCATATTGCGGCCAAGCAGAGCTCGCAGACATACCTTTCGTCGCTGATTCTGCTGGAATTCTTCAATCTAGTCGCAGACATACCTTTGATACCTTTTGTAGCTGGCAGGCTCGCAGACATAATAATAGTTGTTTTCTTAATCAATTATCTCATAGCAAAAAATATTAATGGTTTATTGCGTTTGATGTTCTTCTACCAGATTTCACCCGTTGCTTATATTGCGACCAAGCAGAGCTCGGAGGCATACCTTTTGGTATCCGATTCTGCTGATATTCTTCGCAGCTGATTTTTTAAAATGGTTAAGGAAACCAGTTACTACGACATGCTGGGAGCAAGTCCCACGGCCAGTGAAAGAGAGATCAAGAAAGCTTATTACATGGAGGCTAGGGAAGTTCATCCTGATAAAAATCCAAATAATCCTCAAGCAACAGATAACTTTCAGGTATTGGGAGAAGCTTATCAAGTTCTCAGTGATCCAGCACAGCGAGCATCATATGACGTACATGGAAAAGTGGGCGTATGAATAGAAACATTGACAGATCTAGAAGCAGTGTTTGATATGTTGTTTGGAAGCGAGTTATTTGAACACTATATAGGCAAGCTTTCAATACTTTCAATTCTTTCTTTTGTGATGTCTACTGAAGGGGGACATATAGATACCAAAAAACTATGAAAGAAGATGAAGGTTTTCCAAGACGAAAGAGAAAAACACATGGCACAGATTTTGAGAGATCCTCTTAACCAGTGTGTACAAGGTGACAGAGAAGGGTTTATACAACAAGCTATATCTGAGGTTCGTAGGTTCAACAGTGCATCTTATGGAGTCAATGCGCTGCACACAATTGGTTACATATATGAAAGACAAGCGTCAATGGAACTCGGGAAGAAAGACATATATTTGGGTGTGCCTTTTACAGTTCAATGATTTAGATGCAAAGTGTGCCTTTGACAGTAATTTGGTGTGTCGCAGTAAATTGCTGTCAAAAGAAAAATATCTATTTAATGATATCATGGCCTAGCCTAGCATATAAGGATGCTCTATTTGCATTTCTATTAGTTTTCCACAATCCCATTCATTCCTAATCATCATAATCCAATGGCAATATAACAAAACTGGATAAACCCAATGATTTCATATCAATATGTACCACATAATTGAACTTTTAAAAGCCTAAACTGAAAAACAATGCTAGATAATATTATTTTGTACTAATATTATAAATCAAATAAACTAGAGATAATTCAAAGCATTGTAAATAGAAAGATATATATTAACAATACGAGCAGAAATTATCAATAACAAAGAGACTCTATATATACTAAAATACTTGCAAGTTTATTAAAAAAAAAATTTAACCATGGGATTAACCCAAGAGCCCATGGTCTATTTAAAATGAACTAGGGAGATGAAAGATCGTAGTAAGGTAGGCGAGTCCATAATAACATATTAAGAATAAGCGAACTATAAAACTTGCCAAGGATCAAACATATTATAATCAAAGATGGAAATTTTTTTTTGAAAGATCATTCGCAAATCGAAAAAGGGCATTCATTGATTGACGGATCAAGGAGCTTTTTCCATGGCCCTGAGAGGAATTTGGAGTCGTTGGTGATGTATTCAGAGAAGTTGCATGGTTGTTGTATTCTTCCTTAGCCAACCTTGGAGCACTGTCTCAAGCACTGTCTCAAGTTCCATCTTTGGTTTGTAGTTTCGCAGTTTGGAAAATATTTCCAAGCGTTTTTAAGCCCTTTGCATGAGCTTGAAGATCTTCGTTCCTTGCACTGTTGTCTTGCAACACCATCTGGCACACATCTGAGAGGGTTCCTTCAATATCGGGCACACTTATTTTTAAACGAGAGTCAATAAACAATTCTTTGTTGGAATGTATAAATGCTTTCAGATTATCGTCAGAATAATTCTCCATAGTTAGCTGCTGCCGTATCATATTTAGTAGTGAAAACCACCTGTAGCTGTAGTGACAAGAGATTTTATAAAATGCCATTTGCTTTTGAACCATTCAACTATAAAATGCACTTCGCATCTGAACCATTGAACTGTAAAAGGCACACCCAAGTATATGTCTTTCTTCATAAGTTCTATTGATGCTTGTCTTTCATATATGTAACCAATTGTGTGCAGCGGATCGACTCCATAAGATGTACTGTTGAACCGTCAAACCTTAGATATATAGCTTGTTGTATAAACCCTTCTCTGTCACCTTGTACATACTGGTTAAGACGATCTTTCAAAATCTGTGCAAGCTTTTTTTCTCTTTCGTCTTGGAAAACCTTCATCTTCTTTCGTAGTTTTTTGGTATATATATGTCCCCCTTCAGTAGACATCAAGAAAGAAAGAATTGAAAGTATTGAAAGCTTGCCTATATAGTGTTCAAATAACTCGCTTCCAAACAGCATATCAAAAACTGCTTCTAGATCTGTCAGGGTTTCCATTGATACGCCCGCTTTTCCATGTACGTCATATGATGCTCGCTGTGCTGGATCACTGAGAACTTGATAAGCTTCTCCCAATACCTGAAAGTTATCTATCGCTTGAGGATTATTTGGATTTTTATCAGGATGAACTTCCCTAGCCTTCATGTAATAAGCTTTCTTGATCTCTCTTTCACTAGCACTGGGAATTACTCCCAGCATGTCGTAGTAACCAGTTTCTTTAACCATTTTTAAAAATCGGCTGCGAAGAATATGTAGAATCAGATACGAAAGGTATGCCTGCGAGCTCTGCTTGGTCGCAATATAAGCAACGGCTGAAATGTGGCAGAAGAATATCAAATGTAATAAACCATTAATATTTTTTGCTATGAGATATTTGATTAAGAAAACAACTATTATTATGTCTGCGAGCTATGAAAGGTATGTCTGCCAGCTACGAAAGGTAAGAAAGGTATGTCTGCCACCGGATTCAAGAATTCCAGCAGAATCAGCTAGGAAAGGTATGTCTGCGAGCTCTGCTTGGCCGTAATATGAGCAACCGGTGAAAGTGTAGGGGAAAGGGAAACCTTGATTAACTCAAGGGTAATTTTTAGGGCCAAAACATCGTCAATCAGCTATTTTTTGGGTTTTTTTCAAAAAATAAATTCGCTATTTAGTCATTTTTAGTGTCTAATATCCCATATATTTATATAGAATATGTTTTTTTTAATCATAATATTCGCTAAAATTTACAAATTTCAGTGTTAATTTTATGTTTCATAATTAATATTTGCCTACCTATCTATAAACATGTTTTTTTTAATCCGAAACAATCACCTAGAATACTATACTTAAGTATAAAATTAGAATCCTTAAAAAATACCTTCCTTAACTCCAATATTACAATTAATATATTTTGACCATTATATTTTGACCATCCCTCAACTCTTCAATTTTTCAAGGAAATATCCTACAACTTTATTGCATCATCTCTCAACTTGAAATGAACCTCTATCTCTTCTAAGATATTTCATAATTTTTTACTAGCATCATATCGAAAGATTTCCTAAAGTCCGTAAAGTAGCAAAAGAGATTGGACTTATTTTTAGAAATTCCTCTGCAATGATCCAAAGTGTAATGAGGTGGTTCATGGTAGAGTGATGTGTTCTAAACCCTGCGTGACCTTTATCCCTCTTTCCTTCACTTTCTATCCATACGTCGATTTTCTTTTCTAAAATGAAACCAAAGAGTTTGGATAAGAGAGGCATACTCATAATGGTATGAAAATTAAAGGGTTTTTTTTTATCATTGATTTTTAAAGATCCAGCTTTACCCGGCTCTATCATGCGCCAAGAGGGATCAAATATTTCGAGGTGCAAACCCCTTTTTGGAGTGCAATTGTTGAAGCAGGGTTTGCACCTCGAAATATTTTATCCCTCTCGACGCATGATAGAGCCGGGTAAAGCTGGATCTAGGCTAGTTCCAGTCGTGGGCGGCAACATTAATATTTTAGATGATCCACACTATGTATATGTTTTTAGGTTTTTTTGCAATTGAATTTTCAGTAGAATATTTTATAATCCAAAATTCTGCACAGATCTTATAGACGTCATAATTATTGATATCAAAATTTGTCAAACTTTTGCACCCCTAATTTTAATTGCAGCAATATTATAGGCTGCAGCTGCCTCTTCCGATGTATCTATCAAAACCACCGCTGTATCTATCAAAACCAATACACAATGCTCAATTCCTGGAACATTTCTATACCAGTATCCAAGAAGAGGATATATTCGGACAGCATTAATAGATTTAATTAAAATATAAAACACTTACCGAAACTCCCCAAATACATTTCCTTGATGCCAGCAACTCTTCCTATGCACGCTTCCCATATTCCTTTTGGTCTTCGTGAACATAATTCTTAGATATTACTTTCGCCAATATAACATGTAGCATACCATATTATGAAATTTTTACAACTCTTTTTTTTTTCCAAAATGCATCAGTTATAGTTTGGCATGAAAGCTTTGTTAAGGTAATTCAATGGCCATATTCAATAAGTTAATCTATTTATTCCCTTGCAATACATTATTAATTATATAATTATAGCTTTAATGAATTTCTGAAATACATGCTAACTCCACGGTACAACTGTACTTGGAGACGCCTCTGGCCGAGAATGGTAACTCCACGGTAAGCCTTTGGCCGAGAATGCGGTGCTTGTTATGTATCAAAGACATGAAAAAAACAGACAAATTTTAAACCATGTTTACATTTCAATTATGCAATACAAGTTTTTATCAAAATTCAATGATGTAATGTTGTCATTACCTCTCAATGCTCATTTCCATAGTGCCTCATAATGATTGAAGGTTTCTGTATATCGATGTGCTAAATTTTTTTAACATGTTAATACTTTCAAGCAATATCATGGTTATTTTTGTTTCGTAGGTCTTTCTTCCAAATTCATATGGATTTTTGCCATTTCCCTCTCTCTCGTACACCATGATTTTCTACGTTATAGAATTCAGTAACTATTCAATAACTATTAATGTGCTTTGCTGGATCAAACTGTTGTCACTTCAAGGGTTTATACATAAATTTTATGAAGAGAATTTGGAGAATCGCCTCTCTCTCTCGTACACCATGATTTTCTACGTTATAGAATTCAGTAACTATTCAGAAACTATTAATGTGCTTTGCTGGATAAAACTGTTGTCACTTCAAGGGTTTATCCATAAATTTTATGAAGAGAATTTATGAAGAGAAATTGGAGAATCGCCTCTCTCTCTCGTACACCATGATTTTCTACGTTATAGAATTCAGTAACTATTCCTGTTGGTTAAATCGGATATCTTGGTTATTTCGGTGATTTACTGAGTTAGACTTTTTCTTCTCTTGCCCTTGATTTAAAATTAATTGACAGATAAAAAAATCGGTGGATAGAAAAAATGAATGATATAAAAAAAAATGAGAGAGAGATCATAAAACTTGACATATTATTGGAACAATGACTCCACAAACATAACTTGTAATACTGCGGTCAGGTGACGGATTTTCCTGGGCTACTCCATGATGATTTTCCTAGGCTGATCATCTTTAAGTTGGTGGTGTGGATCTATTAACCCATAATATACTAGTGTAGACATAATGTCGGCATAGCCTAAAATCGTAAAATCCTTGTAGATAAATAGTCTTTTCTCTCTGCATTGCTTTAACCATTTTGGGAAGTCGGCTCGGCATAGCGCGAGTGACTGATGATTTTGGGAAATTGTGTGGAGCATAATAAGTATACGAAGTGATCATAAAACTTGACATATTATTGTAACAATGACTCCACAGACATAACTTATTCTGGCGTTGACTGTATTATCAATATCCAGAGAGCGTTCTGCAGCAAACCCTTTTTTGGAGACCCCAGAAAAGCTTAGATCCAGCATTATTCGGATAGCTAGCCAGGTAAAGCTCGATCTAGGCTATTTATCTAGAATATGAAACAAATTCTAATTATTAATAGAAATGGAATGAATTACAGTTGTGATCATGTCCAGTGTCCAGGTTAGAGCTGATT
>LPNX010927188.1:0-162500 GCA_001517045.1 Pseudotsuga menziesii
TATCATCAACATTTTGATCCAAGTCTCTAGTTACATCATCATTTCTAATTACATCATCATTAGCGATGTCTTCAATATTTGTATTCTTTTGTTTCTTTTTTTCATGGTATCTAAGTTTTTGCTTTTCATTATTGAGCCGAGAGACTCTCTACAGCCCAGTATGGGGGAGATCTTGTAACGTTACGTAACGGGGGAGATCTTGTAACATTACGTAACGTTATGTAACGTTACGTAACATTATTTTTATTAATAAAAAAATAGATTTTTTAATTATAAAACAAAATAAATGTCGGCCAGAAAAACAACCTAATATTTGTAATCTTCTCCTACCTAACAAAACAATAAAAAAGTAAAAAATAACAAAACAATAAAAAAATTAAAAATTTAATTATCCCCCCAAAAAATGTGGATCATAAAAAAAACACAATATGGGGGAGATGTTATAATGTTCCTACATAACAAAATAATAAAAAAATAAAAATTGAATTATTTGCAAAAAAGTGTTGGCCTTTTAAACAACCCATGGTTTTATTGTATATGGTTTAGGAGGACCGTGCACATGGTTTTAAAACCATGTGCAAGGCCTCCTAAAAAAACCCATGGTTTTATCATACATGGTTTAGGAGGGCCTTGCAAATAGTTTTTTAAGACCATGTGCAAGGCCTCCTAAACAACCCATGGTTTTAGGAGGGCCTTGCATATGGTTGTAAAACCATTTATGGGGAGATATTGTAATGTTCGTTCATAACAAAATAAAAAATAATATTAAATATTATATGATGGCCATAAATAATATTAAATATTAATAATAAATATATTATATGTTGACCTTAAATAAAAAGATGTGTCTTTTGGTTTGAATCAAATCAATGGTATATATGGGACACACCAAAGTTGATAGCTCATTGAGTGTAATACTTAAGAAGAGGTTTGCACCTAGAGAGATTTGATCCCTCTCGGCTCTTGATAGAGCCTAGGATTTGGATCTACGCTGGTGTAAGGCATCATCTCGAGTGCGATCAGATTTCATATTTTGCGTTTTTTTGTTGCCCATGATTATTCAATGTATACCTTCACCTTAGAATAAATTTCCCTCGAGAGAATCTTAATCATCAAAGAAAAAAATTCACCTTAGAAAATACAATAAAAGTAAGAGTCATCCACCTCAAGCAATATGACTACAAAAAGTAGTGATAATGGCTACAAGGAAGGTTATCAAACAAGGCCACGTGAATTACAGAAATATTACAGTTTATTTAAATGTTATAAAAGTATAATTAATCAGTATAAAGCCCTGTTCACTAAATATAAATTACTAGTTAAATTGCCAAAAGATGACTACTAAAAATTGATAATTAACGAGTTTAAGACAAGGTTATAAAAATTAAATATGTCTATAAAATATTGTTGAAAATATTTATAATAAAAAAATGTACGATAGAATAAATTGGTGCAGAATTTTTAAGAAAATTTGTACCAAAAAATATTTTCCAGAAGCATCTTCAGTAAAGAAAAAAAGTCTCCCCTTAGAAGATAATTTCTAAAAACACGTTACTATAAACATTTTACCATATAAAATTTATGAAAAGAATCTTTACTATTGAAGAAAAATAGCATGACAATTTCTAAGAACAATTTACCATAACAAATTTTTCAAAATAATGTTTGCTATCAAATAAAAATAGCCTTCATCTTAAAAGATAAGTTTTAAGAACACTTACCAGAAAAAAAAAAGCCTTCCTTCATTTATAACTATGTAAAATGTTGAAAAAATATGAATATACAACATTCATATAAATATGAATTGAAATGGTGTTTCGAAAAACGTAAAAACATTTCAAGTCTATGAAACGAAATGGTGTTTCGAAATAAACGTTTCAAGTTTTTTCTGGTCGGAGGAAAATTTTCAATAGGGACTTTTGACCAAACTATTAGTTCGGTTGAAATGTTTTATGTCCGTTAAAACTAACTTTCGACCGAACGTTTACTTTTTTTTGGCCGAAAAATTAGTTCGGTTGAAAACCTGTAAATTTTCAAAAATGGAATTCCATCCCATTTCTGACTCTTCTTCCAATTTTGGACAAATTGGATCATATCAAATACTTACAATTTCTCTTCACAAATAATACGATTAGTTGGATAATTCAATCGACTTTATATAGATGCGAATTTTGTTGAAATTGGTGTGATCCACTAATTTTATTTATTATATTTCTTAGAAGGTGTCTGGGTTGCTTCAAAATTTAATAGAGTTCATTGAAATGAAAACTCAATAACTTCTTAAAGACAAGATGAAAAAATTTGGAAAAATCATGGTCCTCAACATTGATGTGTTCTCTTCAAAATTGTACTTTTAGTTTTTTGGTTTTGAATTGGAAATTAGGGAAGATTTTGTGTCTATCTAAACATGTCAGTTTTATGTTAGGTTTTCAGATTGGTCCACTTCAAAAATTTCTAATAATTATTGGATGCGGCAGTTGGATTCAAACTTATACACAGATGCTAGTACAATTTTTCTAGATCATCATAACATTTTTTTTTTAATGAACAATAGTTGAATAATGAATTAAATGTTGTCTAAAAACATGACTATTTATCACGATTTCATTAATTAATGATATACTACATGAAACACTTGCAAGAATGAAATATCAAATGCCAATAAAAAAAAATACAAAAAATAACCGATAGAAAGCTAACCCAATTCTCTACAACTTTTTTTTTGTTACTACAAAATGAATTCTAAATACAAATCTAATTTATTTGCTCGAAGTTGACAAACTTGCAAAAACAACACTCATTTTCTCATTACCCACCCAAAATAGACACCCAGATTCATGATTTCACCCACTTTTAACTTTAACCCTTAATCACTAACACTTATAACCCATAAAACCTAATACACATGTCAACTTAGCTCATTTAACATAATATCTTAACACTTATAATCCCTTATTCTAAAATATTAGAACCATAACCACTATAACCTTTCCCATGTAACCTCTAATTTCTAATCCATTTAACATTTATCACCCACAACCACTACCACTAGTAGCCCCTAATAAAAGCATTGAACTTTATAACCCATATTATACCGATAATACCTAACCCTTATATATCCCTTAAATCCTATGCCCCTGTAACCCCTAAAGATCATAACACTTGGCACTTATAACCTCCCATTTATATGACATAACAAATTTAATTTCTATCCCTTCGTCCATATAATACATAACCTCTTTAATCCCTTTAATCGCTAAACTATATAACATCTAATTCTTAGCCCATAAATTCTCTATCATCTAATCATATTATCACTAACTCTTATAACCACTATCATCCATAACTTATGATATAATATTTACCCCTTTAATATATAAACCTTTAACATCTATAACGCACATAACCATATTCCTTTAATGTATCTAGGGTTAACATCTATAATCCTTTACTCCTAGCTGTATAACCCTAAACACTAAAAACATTATAGTAGCACCTAGAACTTAACTTATATTACATATTACTATAATTTCCATTTGGGAACATGAGGAACATGAAATATAACATTTATGATCCTTTACCCCTAGCCGTATAACCCTAACCTGTATAATCACTAAAAACATTATAGTAGTAGCACCTAGAACTTAACATATATTACATATAACTATAATTTCCATTTGGGAACACGAGGATGATGAAATAAGGGGATTAGGGGTGTACGTGGCCAAATTTCAAGAAATACATATTTCTCAATGAAATATTTTCTAAATTAATTACTCGTGAGTGAAGGAAAATTACATTCAAAGATCTTGGAGTGCTATAAATACCATTGTCTTTTGAAAACTATGATAATGCGTTTCATATTAGAAGATGAGGTTTACCCAATAAAAAGTAATTCCCAAGAAGGAGACTAGTTGGAATGTATGAACGAAATATCTTATCACTGTATGAGACTATGATAGAATGGAAAAACATTGAAGGGAAGGAAAATTCATTAGGGATGGTCTATTATTGCTTTGGATGTATAGGTATTTGGATGTATAGGTATATCTCCTAGCTTATGGGATTTGTATTGAACTAATATCATTGTTGTTATTAGGTTTAACTTCTTTATTTTTTTTTGGTATGTATAAGATTTATATGGTTAGGTAGCTGTTATGAGAATATTTATTTGGTATTTAAAATTTAATTAATGAACATGTAATAATAAAAGTATATATAAACTTTTTTTTAATGAAATTAAAGTTTGTGAGGAATCAAGCAACCCTATCGACAAGTTTCCATATTGAACAAATTAGAATCTTCAAGGATATGTAATATTAGCTAATAGGTGTTTGTTTGAGGTTTCATTGGTAAGTTTTAATTTTCAATCCTCCATACTTTACAAAAGGATTGAAAAAAATTCTCCAACATTTCTACTCTCTAGCACAACATTTTAAAATAATCAGTAGCATTGATGCTACCAATTGATATAATTGAAATTATAAATGAAATTTTTATCATCATAATTGTGGTAAATCAATAAAATTTAAAAGAAAAAAAAACTTTATTTAGTTGCATATATAAATGGAAATTTAATTTTATGGAAAAAATTGAAAAAAATTGTAGATTTTTACAACATAACGACTCCTTGGGGACAATTTTAAAAAAATCAATTAAAAAGGATTTTTTAATCTATTAAAATGTAAAAAAATTGAACCAACCACTTAGGGAAGATAACTAAAAATGGGGGCACTTGGGTTCATCATAAAGTTTGATAAGTGTTGGTAGTTGTCCAAACAAGCATTAGGTCGAGAGTTCCCATGGGAAAAAAATCACAACACTATTTTTTTTGTAATATATAAAAAGTAATGAATTGATCATGTTCTAGGAGTTGATCAAGATCAAGATCTTAATCAATCTATTTAATAAACTTCACATTTTGATTGAATGGTGCTTTATCCGGCAACTCAATTGGGGATTAACTGAGATCCACATCTAGATTAAGCATTTCTTAACCTAGACAAACTTTCGATTGAGGATTTAGCTTTGATGCCTAAATGGATCAATCGAGTGCTTATACAAACTCTTGGTTGAGATCCTAGTAGCTTGATTGAGAGCTTGACAATGCTCATAGTAGTTGATTATTTATGCACAAGTCACAATGAGAGTAAGAGCACTATAACCAATCCTAAGAAGAGATTGGAGAAAATCATTTCTATTTCCATAGAGAATCCATGTTGATGAAATGAGTCATCTATAAGTTCATCATTTATGGATCAAAGTATTTACAAATAAACACTCATAATCTAGTATTAAAAAAATGTAGTGTAATGCATGTATCCCCTTGTGCCAACCATCATATCACCCTAGAAACCACATGGAGTTGCATTAACAACAAGTTAGAATGAGTTAGAAAAAACCTAATACCACCCTACTACCCCTCTATTGAAATAAAGCCCCATGAAAATGTCACCTTTCTAACACCAACCAAATTGCAAACACTTGTATTTTCAAAAGTAGTAAAAAATATATTTAATCTAAAGAAAAGACAAACTTTGTCAATGAAAAAAACAACACAGTTCCATATTAATTATGGATCTACCAAGCACTTAAAGGGATCAAATCCCTTGTGGTGCAAACTTTTCCTAAAAAATATTCACTCTAAAAAATTAATTTAATTATCTTACTTATGGATCTACCAAGCACCAAAAGGAATTAAATCCCTTATGGTGAAAACTTTCCCTCAAAAAATTTCACTCTAAAAAAGTCACTTGATCTCTTTATAATTAATAGATATGGAGATAAGATATCTCTATGCTCGTTTATTTATTCTAGTGATCCATTTTAGGTCTTTTTTTTTCAATTAAATAACTAATTTTTTTTATAGATTTAATGTATTAATGTTACATGAGTAATATCACATATGACTATGTCATGTTCGATCCGAAGGAAAAACTGTGTTGTCTTGTGCCTGGGGGATCGGTAGGAAAACCAACAACGAAGTAGAATGGCTTGCTCTCTACTATGGAATGAACCTATTAAGGCAACTCAATATGACCAAAATCATTGTTCTTGGAGACTCGAAGCAGGTAATCCATAAAATGAATAATGGAAACATCAGAGGTATGGTTAAAATTAAAATAATTTATGAGTGCATTCAACAGGTAGCTGCAAAAGTACAAGTTTCCTATATCCACATCCTCCAAGGAAACAATGCAGAGGTGGATAAATTGGAAAATTAAGGTGCCAAGATAAGAATTGGATTAAGTAAGGTGAAAGGAATTTTATCCAATTATTTTTATGTGCCCTTATTTTCTTTGTTTCGCTATTCGACTCCAAGAGTGGCATTCCCCTAGCGATAGAACATCCACCATCTTCATGACTAGTTCAAATATTGTGGAAAAGGTGCCCAGCCAGAGATTCTTCTCCTCCTCCCAGTGATCTTCCAGATGATAGGGAGCATGGTTGTCGGCCCCCTTCTGTCATCATGCAGACCATGCAATGGAGATAAATGAGCCTTCTGTCCCTTGCAATTAGGTAGAAAGGCTCGCATGAGCCATGGAAATCCTCTAAAAGCAGACTCCCTCCTCTCCCTTGGTTCATTCTACCCTGTGAAATGCTCATTTCTATGAATCGAATGCTCTTGTCTGTGAAGAGAATGCCTTCCCCGTCTTAGGCCTTGGCATAGATGCAGGAAGAGCCGAGAATGGTATTGACATATCCACCGTTAGGAGTGTGAAAGAAGGCGTTGGGTCAGCGTTTGGCCCTTTTTGCGAACAGGTTGGAAGTTTATTTGGCCATCGAAGGTCCCTACTCTCATCTCCTGGACTCTATAAGTATCTCATGATCCGAGTGCTTGCACCAGTCATATTTTGCACCTCTCTGGGATTAAATGGAATACAAAGGTGCTACATTGGAAGATATTCAGAACTCCCTCAAGGATATCAAGAAAAACCTGAGATGGCTATATGATATAATCAATAGAAGCATGGAAGAAAGTAGTAGAACAGTGGATTGGATGGTCCGACAGATTGAAAACCAGGACACCTGAATAGAAGATAACCACTGTGACTTGTATGAGATATGGGAAACATAGGCTACATGAAGGATAACCTGAAAAAATTGGTAAACATGAACCATGGTAATTTCATCCAAGACAATTAGAACATAGACCATGCAATGGAGGAAGCTTTCACGGAGCATCCTGTCAAAAAAAAAAAAGGAAAGCAGCAGGAGCATGCCTAGTCTCATGGGTATTTCATGTTTTTTTATCTTCTCATTTTAGGCCATTTTTTTTTACTCTACCCCTCGAGGGGATATAAAATTTTTACTATGTATAGAAGTAAGCTCAAGACTTTAGCTATCAGCTTTAATATTTCTGTCATTTTGGTTTTTCCATAATTCTGCAAGTCTCAAACCTCCTCTTTTTGTAAGCTTGGTTAGCCACAACTGTTTAAGGGTGATTGCACGAAGTTGGTTCCACTTTTTAGTGCCACTTAAGAAATCAGAAACACACTTCTGAAGTGCAAATAGAGAACGCATATGCGTTATTGATGGTACGTTCGGAATAACCCAAGCCCAAACACAAGGCTAAGGTTTGTAAGGAAGTATCACATATGTGATATATCGCATATACATTTTGTAAAAGTTAAATATCGCATATGCGATATTGAAAACTAAAAAAAAAAAAACAGATGCCGCGGGCCTCAAATATCATTTGCACAGTCAAGCATCGGGAGAGTGATAAACTGCGTGGGCAAAAAAATGCAGAGGCGATTTGTGTTTCACCTTTTGGAGGTCGAGTTGGAAGTGGATTGGCTCCAATGGCAGGTAAATTCTCTTATCCATTTCAATTAGTCTTCAATTCTTTATTGATTTTCTTAATTTCATAGTTTTTATAATTATTTAAAACAAATTTAATAAAAAAAATTGAATGAAATCAAAGAATGATTAAATAAAACAACTTGTTTTTTTTGTTTAAATCTTAACAGATAACAGAAATGAGCAAGATAATGTGGAAAACCAACCCTCTAATAACCCAGAACCACAACCAAACATGAACCCAAACAAGATCGAAACTCACAGCTTATTGCATGTTTGGCGTCATTAAGGCGCCTTAGCTCATCTATTAGAGAGGGGGATCATTTGAGACAATCTTTAGCCGATGCAATGGACACAATAACAAACACAATTGCTAATTCCCAAGGAGCTCTATACAACATTAGCTCATACAAAGAATCTAGGAGGAAATACTACTCCGATGGATTGAGTTATAAAGACATCAAAGACCTTAAAATTACAAAATACCAATTATTTTCATTATTTCAGGACCCTAGCACCGGATTGGTTCCACCCACCATTCGAGCACACATTTCCATAGACTGGTTCGTTGAACCAAATATAAATTCCAATTGGATGGATCATTGGTATATGGTGTTCGATGAAGACCCTCATGGGAATAGGGACATCACATTTTATTTCCTTAGGAAGTTGTATGCAGAATTCATCCTAGGGAAACATGTTAACTACTTCAATATCTTAGGCTTCCAGGATGTTGGTCATGGGATGCCCCAAGATAGGGAAGGGGCCATGACAGATCCTAACAGTGTGCCACACCCACCACACACACCAAAACCCCCTCAGATATATCCTCATGTGGGTCCTGTGATTGAGGATACACAGGAGGCATTATTTGACTTGGCAGATACATTGCTTCAGCATGGGACTGATGTCCAAGGCAATGTAGACCAAGGGGCTGGCACTTCTAAGGTCGTCCCATCTACAGATCAAACAGGAGATGCAGAGCATTCAGAGCATCGTGTTACTCCACACCCTTGCACATCGTGTGGAGGCATATGCTATGGCCCTGCTTCAGACTTCTGGGACGATGGATTACTTCAATTTGTAAGTAAAACTCATTATTTTCATATTATATTTTGTTTCATATCACAATTTTCAATTGTTTTGCAATTTATTTCTATTTAATTATCTAACAAATTATGTGAACAAATATACAGCTGGTGTCCCATGGCACACCAAAGTCGCATAGTCCACCGATCAATGTTGAGAACATTGATGCAACTGTCAATATTGAATATGGGTTTGGTTCTTCAACATTAGGGGTAAGAACTATACTTGTTAATTTGTCAACTTTATTTACATATTTATAGTAGAGATTGTAACATTCAATACATCCTAATTTTGATACAAAAATTTTTATGCAGGGTGATCAAGATGAGTACATTGAATCTCAGCCTCTTCCCTCTCATGCAGAGGTAGATTCCCAAACACAGGTATTATTTTAAATATGCTTTTAATTATACTTTTAATTATGTTTCACTTTATTTGGAAAAATTATTTTTCATCCATCATGTATATGTCTCTTTTTCTTTGTATTATCTGACATTGACATATGTTACATCATGCAGGGAACCATTGAGCCATTGGTGCTTGAATATCACCAACGTAAGGTTGTTACTGGCCCACCTCTTCCCCCCCACCAGGTACATGTATGTTTCGCTTTCTTTGAAAACATCATTTTTCGTCCATGTAGTATATATGTCTAAGATTCTTTTTATTATCTGAATTTGACATACGTTATTTTATGCAGGATTCTATTGAGGCACCGGTGCTTGAAGAGCACTAGATTGATGACCCACCTATCATGAGCCAACAGGTACGTTTATGTATCTCTTTCTTTAGTTGTGATTTTAATGATTCAACATGTACTTTTTTAATTTTTTGAAATTGTCTAATTGTATCTTTATCCTTTTGTACATAGGAACGTGAGTTTGATGAATATGTCCAAAAAGCAAGATTATTCGCTAGTACAAGTAGAAGTCCTTTTCTCTCATTGCTAGTTAATCGATCCACTGGTTACACACCTACTCTGACAAGGAAGCAGGTAAGTTTATGTATCGCTTTCATTATACGTTTATGTATGGATTTCCCTAATTTGGTGCTTTCTCTTTATACATTTTTGTAGGTTTATGTATTTCTTTGACATATGTTACTTTATGCAGGAACCTATTGAGACAGTGGTGCTTGAAGAGCACCAAAGCAAGGTTTTTGTCAACCCACCTCTTCCCCCCCAAGGTACATGTATATTTGTTGACATTGGCATATATAATTTTTATGCAGCTTGATAGTGAGCAAGTGGTGCTTGAAGAGCACTTAATCAAGACCATTGTTAGTGAGGCACCACGACCCACCATTACTTACTCACATACAGTAAGTAAAAATGTTATTTTGATCTTGGAATTTGAACAAATGTACATAGAATTTTTAAAGGTTGGTAAATTAACTTACAAAATTTGGTTTTTCTGCAGTCTCCACTGATGTGACCTATCCCTCTTATTCAACGATGGGGATCACCAGTGAGTAGTCGAAAAAGAATGCTAGACTTCTCTGAAGACTTTATGTATTAATTTCCATCTCATACCTTGTCAACCCTAGTGATAGCATGCAAATTGGTGTTCATGAAAGCCTAGTTGGTTCATGCAAGACTCAAGTATTGGTGATCATGTGTTTCTAGTTCCCTCTCTTAACTTGTAAATTACTCACTAAACCCTGATCCATCTCATTATTTGTCAACCCTAGTGATAGCATGCAAATTGGTGTTCATGAAATCCTAGTTGGTTTTCAATTTGTACATGGCCATGTGTTTCTAGTTCCCTCTCTTAACTTGCAAATTGCTCACTAAACCCTGGTTCCATATCATACCTTTTCAACCCTAGTTGGTGCATGCAAATTGGTGTTCATGAAAGCCTAGTTGGTGCATGCAAATTGGTGTTCATGAAAGCCTAGTTGGTGCATGCAAGTATTGGTGATCATGTGTTTCTAGTTCCATCTCTTAACCTTTCAATTGCTCGCTAAACCCTAGTTCCATCTCATACCTTGTCAACCCTATTTAGTGCATGCAAATTGGTGTTCATGAAATCCTAGTTGGTGCATGCCAGTATTGGTGATCATGTGTTTCTAGTTCCCTCTCCTAACTTGTAAATTGCTCACTAAACCCTAGTTCCATCTCATACCTTGTGAACCCTAGTTGGTGCATGCAAATTGGTGTTCATGAAAGCCTAGCTGGTGCATGCAAGTATTGGTGATCATGTGTTTCTAGTTCCCTCGCTTAACTCGTAAATTGCTCACTAAACCCTAGTTCTATCTCATTATTTGTCAACCCTAGTGATAGCATGCAAATTGGTGTTCATGAAATCCTAGTTGGTGTATGCAAGTATTGATGATCAGGTACTTCTAGTTCCCTCTCTTAACTTGTAAATTGCTCACTAAACTCTATTTCCATCTCATACATTGTCAACCCTAGTGATATCATGCAAATTGGTGTTCATCAAAGCCTAGTTGGTGCATGCAAGTATCGGTGATCATGTGTTTCTAGTTCCCTCTCTTAACTTGTCAATTGCTCACTAAACCCTAATCCATCTCATTATTTGTCAACCCTAGTGATAGCATGCAAATTGGTGTTCATGAAATCCTAGTTGGTTTCCGAGTTGTACATGGCCATGTGTTTCTAGTTCCCTCTCTTAACTTCCAAATTGCTCACTAAACCCTAGTTCCATCTCATACCTTGTCAACCCTAGTTGGTGCATGCAAATTGGTTTTCATGAAAGCCTAGTTGGTGCATGCAATTATTGGTGATCATGTGTTTCTAGTTCCCTCTCTTAACTCGCAAATTGCTCACTAAACCCTAGTTCCATCTCACACCCTATCAACCCTGGTTGGTGCATGCAAATTGGTGTTCATGAAAGCCTAGTTGGAGCATGCAAATTGGTGTTCATGAAAGCCTAGTTGGAGCATGCAAGTATTGGTGATCATGTGTTTCTAATTCCCTCTTCTAACTTGCAAATTTATCACTAAACCCTAGTTCATCTCATACCTTGTCAACCCTAGTGGGTGCATGAAAATTGGTGTTCATGAAAGCCTAGTTGGTGCATGCAAGTATTGTTGATCATGTGTTTCTAGTTTCCTCTCTTAAATTGTAAATTTCTCACTAAACCCTAGTTCCATCTCATTATTTGTCAACCCTAGTGATAGCATGAAAATTGGTGTTCATGAAAGTCTAGTTGGTGCATGCAAGTATTGGTGATCATGTGTTTCTAGTTCCCTCTCTTAACTTGTAAATTGCTCACTAAACCCTATTTCCATCTCATACCTTGTCAACCCTAGTGATAGCATGCAAATTAGTGTTCATGAAAGACTAGTTGGTGCATGCAAGTATTGGTGATCATGTGTTTCTAGTTCCCTCTCTTAACTTGTCAATTGCTCACTAAACCCTAATCCATATCATTATTTGTTAACCCTAGTGATAGCATGAAAATTGGTGTTCATGAAAGCCTGGTTGGTTTCTGATTTGTACATGGACATGTGTTTCTAGTTCCCTCTCTTAACTTGCAAATTGCTCACTAAACCCAAGTTTCATCTCATACCTTGTCAACCCTAGTTGGTGCATGTAAATTGGTATTCATGAAATCCTAGTTGGTGCATGCAAGTATTGGTGATCATGTGTTTCTAGTTCCCTCTCTTAACTTGCAAATTGCTCACTAAACCCTAGTTCCATCTCATACCTTGTCAACCCTAGTTGGGGCATGCAAATTGGTGTTCATGAAAGCCTAGTTGGTGCATGCAAGTATTGGTGATCATGTGTTTCTAGTTCCCTCTCCTAACTTGCAAATTGCTCACTAAACCCTAGTTCCATCTCATACCTTGTCAACCCTAGTTGGTGCATGCAAATTTGTGTTCATGAAATCCTAGTTGGTGCATGCAATTATTGGTGATCATGTGTTTCTAGTTCCCTCTCTTAACTTGTAAATTGCTAATCCATCTCATTATTTGTCAACCCTAGTGATAGCATGCAAATTGGTGTTCATGAAATCCTAGTTGGTTTCTGATTTGTATATGGACATATGTTTCTAGTTCCCTATCTTAACTTGAAAATTGCTCACTAAACCCTCAGACCTTGTCAACCCTAGTTGGTGCATGCAAATCAGTGTTCATGAAAGCCTAGTTGGTGCATGCAAGTATTGGTGATCATGTGATTCTAGTTCCCTCTCTTAACTTGTAAATTGCTCAGTAAACCCTAGTTCCATCTCATAACTTGTCAACCCTAGTGATAGCATGCAAAGTGGTGTTCATGAAAGCCTAGTTGGTTTCCAATTTGTACATGGCAATGTAATTAAATGTATATTAAACTAAAAACATCAAGAAATGTAAATTTCAACAACTCGAGAGCTTGTTATTTTTCGAACTCTATTTGTTGGTGTCTAAAGACACCATTCTTGGTGCCTCCAATGTGCCATAGATGTTGTTTGTATCCTAGGCACACGAAAGGCTAGACATTAGTAACATCATAAGAAAGAAAAGAGAAACCAATGAAAATGTGAAAACATGATTTATAGATAACTCACTCAAGGTTGTACGATCGTGTTTATAGTGTCCAGTATCCTCTGAATAATATTATGTATGTGAATGGTATCTGTCAATCATAGGTTTATTACATTGGGAATAAAGTAAGGCTAAATAATTGAAATTGTTCTTCGAAATTCACTTTAAAGGTTAAATAACGCACCTCACAATGCACTCATATAAGTAGGCCATCTGGATCATCTCTGGTGCCGATGGTGTCCATCAATATTTTGTGCTCTATATGAGGTAGCAAGTAGCGTACATGCGACCTATTTTTGTGACCAAGTGTACGCAGCTTGATGTTTATACCAACTACTAGGTTGGTGAAGTGGTATATAATAGCTCCTGGTCTATAATCCTGATATACATACCCACCCTTCCTTTTCTATTTTGCTGCAAGTGTCAAGTACTCCCCTTTTATAACCATTGAGTCGGTTGGGAATTCAATATTTTCATCATTTGTAACAAGTTCGAGAATGGTTTGTTTCTACTCTAAGCAATGTGCCAACCAATAGTCAGAAGCCCATTTATTATTTTTTGGGGCAACCATTGCATATATCTGACCTATGAAAGGAAATAGGTCGAGTTAACAATAAATTTTGTAAATAAGGTCTTGCATTTCTAATTTCTACATAAATTAAATTCTACATAGGCCGAGTAAACAATACATAAATGTATTTTCTTATTTAGGTACTAGTCATGTACCTGCTTGTATGAGATCCGATATGTGATCATAGTCTGTAGAAATATGTGTCTGATCATCTTCCAAATGGTCTATTTCATTAACCCCATTGAAATTGGTGCCAAGTGTCACTCGATCCCATGTTTCAACGGTATATGTATCCTCACAATCATCTCATTCACCGATGCTACAGGAACTACAAAAGCAAGCCTTCAATATTGTCCAAATTTGTAGGGCCAAGTTGTTTGAGATTCTAATTGAATGAAACTGTCGAGTTCCATGCACTGTGTTCATCCGATGTGTTTGTGATCAGTCCACATTTTTCACCTCCAGAATATTCTTTGCACGAAGTGTTTCCTTATTGTTTGTTCTCCCATGATATATGCACACCATTTGACTATAGATGCAGCGTCTCAAAGGCGAGCACCTGTAAACTTCATATCTTCCCTTCGAAGGGAAGTTTTAATGCATGCACCAGCACCATCGTGCTCTCCTTTTCCATGACCAGTTTCAAAGTAGTTCCATACATGTGGCACCTTGTATTTTATGTGCAACAAACACAGCCATTCAAATACACGTGCATTCTTGAACTGCCCAGCACAACCATCAGACCAAATGAAATTATGATAAAATGGTATATCCATAGCTATCACATTATCATAGAATAATTTAAAGCAATGTTTCCTGTAATGGATGTCATGGGTCCGGTCGTCACTTATGTAGAAGTGACTTTCTTTCAGTATCACACGTTTCTCTTCATTGCTATCTTGCCCATGTCGATACGTGATATGCACCATTATGTTCACCTACTCTGAGTGATAGTGTTGACTTTGAATTTCATTTTGTGGTTGTAGGGTGTAATTTTCCGCAAATTCAACCACTGATAGTATTGTTCCGAGAGGGAAGGTGTCCCGGCATATTCTGAATTGCTCATCTTTCCACCGTGCCATATCGACATGTTGAACGTACTGTTGGATCTTTCGACGAAACTCTAGAATAAAATCACATACTCGCACCTAGTACATGAATATTATTATGTCAATAAACCACATAAAAAAATGCGTACATGAATATTAATATGTCAATATTCAACAATTTACCTGTGAAGTCACCAATTTAATCTTCCTGCTTTCTTTCCCGTCATGTAGCTGATATGTCTCATACTGATAGTTTTGCTTCTCGACAATTGCATTCCCGAATGCTTGATCTTCACTTTCATGGATGCAATCAGACAATAATGATATCCCACCACAATTGTTGCAAGAACCGTCTACACATTGTTTTAAGTAATGTGTCTGCCCATCTTGCCTCGGACACATTATGCTATGGATGAAATCTCTAGATGACATTGGCGGTACTGTACTTGAGCATTCCTGCACATGTTTAGGATGCAAAAAACGACGTATATGTGCAAATGTATGGTAATATAGGTCAAAATCTATGTGGTATCTACAACAAGTGTTCCGGATGGTATTGATTCTAACATACCAAGGCTTTCATTTTTCAAAAGATCTTTGCCCGAGCCTTAGCTCTACCTGGGAAAGTTTAAACATCTCGAACAGTTGAGTTTGTTTCATGTCAAGATAATGTTTAACATGAGGTTCATTGTTTCTAGAACCTGTACAATGTTTTAACACATCCTTCGTGTTAGAAGAAGGCCTAGTGTTATCATGCCAAAACGTTTGCACTTGGCCCTTCACCGGTTTGACTAACTTCATGTCTTTGCGAGGAAACCTACTGCTAAATGCCCGTAATGTTTCCATTTGTCCCTCTACATCAAGGTTGTCTCTTCTTACTGAATATTTTTTAAGTGTCTTTGGATGTAAATGCACAATTTGTGATGTGCATTTAAGTAAATGACGTTGTCTTGTGGATCTACATACAGTTGATTCAGCCAATACACGATGAGCCACATTACAGTCTTGTGAACGACTTTTTTTACCAATCGATGTGAATGCAACAGCAAGAGATTTAACAATGTGATTACTTGATTTGATATTCTTCATTGTTTTTATGCCTAAATTTCTTCTAACAGTTGCCATATTTCTAGATTTAAGCAAAGCTAAAAACAATTGCCATTTACCGGCTTCATATTTGTTATCAAAATATTGTTTCATTATTTGAGAACAATGACGAAGTATAGTGCGTTTAGCCACCTTACCTTCCATGGAAGTCAATCTGCTCTCATCCACTTGTATTCGTTTAGGAGTTCTCTTTCGTTTTGATGCAAAATTTGTTGCCGTTTGAAATGTTGGAGTGATGTTTACATCCACTACAGGATGACAACTTCGATTAGGAGATTGAACCACCGACCATGGTTGTTTCTAAGTCACATTTGCATCAGGAGTAACATAATTATTGAACTCTTCACAAGATTGTCCGTTTACTAATGGATCAATAATACCAACTTCCTTTAATGTTGCATTATCTTCCTCAGCCTCTACGTCAGGTATCTGTTGAGGGGGAATGTGAACTATTTGCTCATGTAATGAATGATGACGATTTCTTGAATCTTCCCTCTTTTTTTCTTCTTTCTTTTATGCTTCTTCCGGTGTAAGCAACTTCCTTGCTGACTTTATACCTCTATTACGTACAAGGTTGAACAGTTCTCTGTGTGCGGGTTCAGACGAATTATGTCTTTTGATACAGTAAACTTGGCCCACAACACGCAGCCCAACATTTTTTATACAACACATATCGCATATGCGATATAACGCACCTCCGATATATCGCATATGAAGTATTGATACAATGCTTTTTAATTAACGGGCAGGTTTTTACATCTTCTCCAAAACGCATATGCGATTTAGTGCATATGGGATATATCACATATGCGATTTAGTGCTCACTAAATATGCAATTTACATATATCTATGCTTATCAAATTTTACAATATTAAATATCAAATGCATTTCAAACTTGGAGTGAAATATGTTAAACTTCTATAACGAATAGTATGACTATGACGACGATGATTATGAGGATGATGATGACTATGATGGTGATGATAATGATGATGATGAGGATGATAACTATGATGATGAGGATGATGGTGATGAGGAGGAGGAGGAGGAGGTTGAGGGTGGTGATGATGACGATGATCATGAGGATGAGGATGATGATGATGACGATGACAATGATGATGATGATGAACAATGATGGTGATGATGAGGAGGATGATCACTATGATGATGATGATGTCCATGAGGGTGATGATGATGATGACCATGATGGTGATGATGAGGATGAGGGTGATGATGATGATGATGACGATGATGATGATGAGGATGGTGATGATGATGATGATGATGACGATGGTGATGATGAGGATGATGATGGTGATGGTGATGATGATGATGATGACGATGATGACGATGATGATGAACAATGATGATGACCATGATAGTGATGATGAGGATGAGGGTGATGATGATGATGATGATGACCATGATGAGGATGGTGATGATGATGATGGTGATGATGGTGATGATGAGGATGATGATGGTGATGATGATGATGAAGATGATGGCGGTGATGATGATGACGATGAACAATGATGATGATGATGAAGGAGGACGATGGTGATGATGATGATGAGGATGAGGATGATGAGGATGATGATGATGATGAACAATGATGGTGATGATGATGAGGATGAGGATGATGACTATGATGATGATGATGAGGATGATGATGATGATGATGATGATTATGACGATCACGATGATGATGAATAATGATGGTGATGACGAGGAGGATGGTGACTATGATGATGATGATGATGATGAAATTGAGGGTGCTGATGATGATGATGATGATGATGATGAGGGTAGTGATGATGATGATGAGGAGGAGGAGGAGGAGGAGGAGGATGGTGATGGTGATGATGAGGATGACGAGGATGAGGGTGGTGATGATGCTGAGGATGATGAGGATGATGAGGATGAGGATGATGATGACGATGAAGATGATGATGAACAATGATGGTGATGATGATGAGGATGATGATGATGATGATGATGACCATGATGATGATGATGATGAGGAGGAGGAGGAGGAGGAGGAGGAGGAGGAGGAGGAGGGTGACAATGAATATGATGATGAACAATGATGGTGATGATGAGGATGATTGTTACGGAGAGAAATTCCTATGGCTTGGGGTACCACAACAGACAGCTTTGACTCCAGAAATCAATCTTTCCCAATATGCAATAGAAATAAGATGTCTAACACTAAAGGATCAGACCTCGTACCTTATTCTGGACGGTTGAAGTAGATCCCCGTTGAGCTTTCCAATCTTCAACTTGAATTGAGATAATACTTCCTCAACAACAAGTAAACAATACAAGCATACTATATATCATGGTGTTAGATCTATTCTAGCATATATAATCAATAATGTAAAAGCATTTGACATATTCCAATGGATACAATATTCAATCAAATACACATCATTGGACAAGGAAAGATAATTCTTATTAATATAAATCAGATATTACAAGATAGATACAACCTCTGACGGCACGTCTGCGAACTGGAGAAACTGAATCCCCCACTTGGGCCTCCACCAGCTCAATCCTCCATATCACGATAGCAAGCTCACTAGTAAAAGGAAATCTTGGGAAGAACACAACAGTGCTCCAAAGGGACAAAGGGATGCAGACTCAAGCATAAATTCCGGCAACAATGGACTATAGTTTCGTTGCTTTCAATCTCTCTATATGCCTTCAATGTACCAAGGGGTTCCTTATATAGCTTCACAAGGGATAATGAAGGGTCGAATCCGAGCGATCTCAAGGCATATGGAAGGCCAGGAGTCGAATGAGTCGGATCCATCTCAAGGAAAACTCCAAAAGAATTTGGACTATGCACACATCCCGATGTACGCGGTTATAGGAGTCAAACCCACATATGTACGCGGTTATCGGGGAAAAAGCTGCATATATCATCTTTTATATAGTTTTTAGGGATGATCAAGGAAACATCGAAGGATAAAATATGGTCCATGGGGTCTAAAGAGTCTGCAACGGGACAAGGGAAGGCCATACAAATTGTGATTCACCTAGAGTGGTGAAATCCGCTATAACAGATGCCCGCTAATGTGTGAGGTCAGAGGGGTCATACGATGGCCGAAATACATTATAAGTCCATCCCATAAGTGGAGTGATGAAGATTCCCAAATGGAAGACCATCCACCCAATCAGCATAGTACAATGATACAACTCTGTATATAACTGCAAGTACATATAGCAGTCCCGGATACATAAGAATACAATGGCCATGAATAGGCATAATACATGATATCACATATGTGGTCATCGCCACGTACAATATACATAGATCAGAATCTCCATGATGAAGATATACAAAGGACCATGATCTCCAAAATGGCTGAAGATATACAATAGATCAAGATCTCCATAGTGGCTAGAAATGTATGACATACACTGGAATCAAGTCATGAGAGCTGAAATCTCATGAACACTGGGACGATCAAGGAGGTAGAATTTAAGAGATGCCACTAGTATGGAAGGTCTTCTACACAAACCACTACGAGTACATGTCCTACTATGTGAATAGAGGTGTCGAGGTCAAACATAGTAGTCCATCGTCTGATTACCGGTCATTGATGTATACCGTTAACAGACGCGAGATTACCCACCGATAATGATAATGGGAATCAAGGTACTAGAGTGCAAACTAACAAGTGTGAATAGATGTGTTGAGTTCGAACACTTGAGAGAATCCATCGATCAGGGGACATTGATGTATTCCCAAGAAACTGTCGATGGCGAGAGAACCTGCCACTGATGACTGCAAGTCTCAAGGCACTCAAAAGGACTCTAGATTCCAATCCTAGAATAAATGATCTGAAGTCGATGGGATAAAATCCGCTGGAAGGAGGGAATTAAGGCATCCCCCATAATCCAACACAAGGTACTCAGCAAAGCTGTCTAATGTGAAAGGACTCGATCATAAAGTGTACGAACCAGTAACTGTACCGGGAATGGCCGACATGCAAAGTCAAGATAACTGAGGAATGGCCGACACAGGTTTCAACTTCCTTCGAACAAGAGCATAACGGCGTATGGTGACTGAAAGAAGGCAGCATAGACTCGATATACAAACTGGGACATCTCTGTGACATAGGAGGCATCAACAGAGGCTCCATAGGGACTGGAAGCTTAACCAGTCGGTGGAGATAAACTCAGATAATGAGTACAGATCCTAAGTCAAACTATAACCCAACCAATGAATGTGATATACAGTGCTCTGTTCGAAGGCGACACGACTCGACAGCTACCAAAAGATAACATCTTTCCTTGTCCGGCTTTTTTATTTTTTTATTTTTTTGGACTTTTTCAGTTATTTGAAAAGCTTGAAAAAAGAATAAACTAGCTTTATAGTTATAAACTAGGAGGAGATGAGTGTCATAAGGGCAAACAAACTAGTTCCAAGAAGTGGAACATACCTATGCTCAATGCAAGGATACATGTGTAGGATATTGACACTCGGGGGAAAATCCCCTCCCAGTAAAAAGGGAATCAAGCTGCGAAGGATATAAAAATGGCTATGCATGGCTAGACATGAGACAATCTCGGGCTATATGGCTGAAACGAAATGTTAGGGGAGCCGGCATAAAGCTCATGATAATGCATTCACAACTTGACATAAGGGGGTCCGGAGGAAAACATCCCAGCATAAGATCAAGAGGAGTATGAGGCTCTTGCGAAATGTCATGGCAGTACTATACAACGGACTCCCACACCCTAAAGGAGAAAACGTAGGCATGGGCACCAAATGCAAATAAGGCACTAACTAGTCTACCCATGTAAGGTGAAGCTCTACCACTCATATCATGCCACTTCTAAAGAAGCAAGAAGGTTCCGTGACATAATAGAGTGGGTTCGTACATAAGGTCATGGTGACATGGTCATGAGGTCATGAAAAATGCAAATGGTGGTGAGCCTAACCTATATGCCAGTATAGACATTATACCTAAGATCAGTACGAACGGGTCAATCCAAAGGCTGAAACGGAACTGAAAATGGTCTTCTACATCACAAATTATGTCAAAAACGGTCCAAAATGGTTAGAAAATATGAAAACTATAGGAAAGGGGGTAAAAAATTTCAAATATTTGAAACATTTTCTATAAATAGTAAAAAATATAAATCATTTGAAACTTTTACCGATTGGAGCTTTGATATTCAACTGCAAATTCCAGGAGATCCAGCCGGCGGAATTCACAACTGCTTCTTCCAGGTAGTTACTCATGCTCTCCTCATGCATTTCAATATAATTTTGTTGATTTTCACGGTAAAATGAGGTAGTTTAGGTCAATTCTACATGAGCGCTGTGGCCCACGCGGGTATTGAAGCTTTTTCCGCGTATAGGGCTGGCTATATGTGGAAAAGGGGCTAGAAACCGCATACATACGCGGCTATTTACAAAACAGTCGCGTATGACGCCACGCAAGTGGATTTACAAGAATATAATGGGTAAAATGTCAATTTCTCATGCAGGATGGTGCTAGAATGGAGACAGCGTGAGCATGGTGAAGTAGAGGAAGCTGTAAGGGCTGACGTAATGGCTCAACAAGCTCTTAGAAGGTGTGGACTCTACAAGTTTTGGTGCCTTGGTGGCTTGAGGGCCAAACCAAGACTGCTAGAGATGCTGCTAAACTATTGGGATCCAGACTCAGAGTCCTTCAGGATAGATGGGATGTCTCTCACTATAGAGGTGGAAGACATATACTTCATCACAGGTCTATCTAGACGAGGGGAGGTGGTGAACCTTCATTCCCGAGGTGGTCTAGGAGGTGGGCTTACTATCGATGAGTACATAGTTGTGTACTGCTACCCAGATACTGAGAAGGTGGGAAGTCAAGTCCCCACCAATGCTATACAGGTGCTGGGCCTAAAGGCCATACTACTGACGTTGGGCAAGATAGCAGGCTTAGCCTCACTCCATCAGGCCTCGCGGCCACTGATGTACTATGCGGTAGAGTGTATGAGACCGACCATATATGACTGGAGTACTACACTACTGAGAAACATGAAACACCAGCTCAGTGAGTGTAAGGCAGGTAGGATACGAAACTTCAGGTTCAGCAGCATATTGAGCACGTTTTTCTTCGAGCATGTTCCAGGATTGAGCCCTAGAGTGGATGTTCCTCTCCACGGGGTTCAATATCCGGCCCAACGACGTTGGGCAGATGCTATGTGCAGACTGGGGGGTGGTAGGGTGGCCAACCCATATCCAGCTGACTTCTTTCCTTGGTGGCAACGACAGATTGTTGCCATAGATGACTACCCCTATGGAGGGATAGATTTCCGGGGGGATCCGGACATGCCATTTCCACCAGGATCGGCATACGGAGAGATAGGTACCGAATCTCAACTCTCACTCTTTTTAAAAGTTTTTTGAGTTATTTAATTTTTTTTTGTATTTTCTTGATTATGTGAAATCAAAAGACATGTTTTTGCGTGACAACACATAGTGACATCTACCATTCATGTGCAGATGTAGGACCACGGCGACCAGAGGGATTCCCACATCATAGACAGAGGGGAAGAGGGGATGACATCACAGGTGCGGATGCGGAGCGAACGCTCCAGGGCATTCATACCAACTTCGTGCGACTGACTCACAGGGTTCCCATGGCGCAAGTCGAGGACTTTCCTGAGGCCATGCAGCGATAGGTGGTGGGTGTACCACGCGCATGAGTGCGTTTATTCCAACGGCTAACTAGATACGTAGTGATGTATCATGATCACAACCCCCCCCCTCCACAGGATTAGACACCTGGGAGTGCATATGTTTTCTACGACCGTGTATTATATGATGGAAGCTTTGAAAGCTCCACTTTTGTATATGACACTATGTATTACCACATTTTTTATATATATAAAAAGTTTTATGGTGATCGGTTTATTTATTTACATGTGTAAAAATGTTTATGATTAATTTATTATGAATGAAACAAATGCCAATCTAACATGTAGTTAGCATATGAGTCAACAACTTGATTATCATTTCTTGGAATGTGTATATATGTAATACTGTCAAATTGTCGTTCTAACAATCTCACACGTAAGAATCTTCTCAATAATGTCGGATCTCTAACATGGTACAAACCATTGAGCTGTGACACTACTAACTCCGAATCAAGACGTACCTCAAGAGATAGAAAGCCATGCGAAATGGCATCCCGTAGAAGCTCGATAAAGGCACTATATTCAGCAACATTGTTGGAAGATGGCCGTAGACATACACCTCCTGAAGATAGTACCTAACCCATAGGAGTATAAATCACCCAAGCGGCAGAGGCTGAGTGCTAAGTGTGACGGCTTGCACCATCCACGAATCCTATGCAGGTGGAAGATTCCATTGACATCTGCCAAAAGAAACGGAAACTAATCACAAACCCGATCATGATAAGAAAAAGACCTAACTATGCAAAGTTGTACAATAATATACAACAAGAATCCTTGGCTAAAGATCATGCATAGTATTTTTTGAGATAGAGCTCATTTCTATGCTCCGCCAAAGCTGTGCCCTCGTAATCGACTAACTCATAGGCACCCTTCTCTAAGACACGCTTGACCACGTAAGGACCACGCCACATAGGATTAAATTTCCCTGCCCCCAAGGGTTATTTCAATTGATCCCACAAAAGGACCAAGTCTCCTTCACTAAACACTCTTGGACGGACAAACTTGTCATATTGGACCTTAACGCGACGCTTATTAACCTCTAGAGCCACCAAGGCATCTCAACGCTGCTCATCAAGTTGCTTGAGGTGGACGAAACGCTCCTCCAAAGGTGAAGTGTCTGGTAAGAGTTCCACAGCTAGCTTCAACGAAGGAATCTTGCATTCAACCAACAATATCGACTCCACTCCATGCACAAGCTGATATGGAGAAAAACCAGTGGCAGTCTTAACCACGGTTCGATATGCCCACAAAGCAGGGTATAACATAATATGCCAATTCGTCTTGCTCTGTGCGATGGTTCGTTGGAGAATGGACTTAAGCGATTTATTCACTGCTTCCACCTGTCCATTCGCTTGGGGGTAGTAAGAAGAGGAGTGCTCTTGCTTATACCCTAACTTGGATGCCAACTCTTCCATCATACGGTTCTGAAAGTGTGAGCCATGGTCAGTGACAAGCTCTCTCGAAATCTCGAACCGAGTAATGATTTGGTTGAATACGAAGTGAGCAGCTGTCTCACCGTCGGATTTTACTGTAGGCATTGCCTCAGCCCATTTCATGAAATAATCCACAACCACTATAATATGATGGTGCCCCCCCAGCCAAAGCTGGGCTGCAATTCATAAAATCGAACCCCCACTTGGTGAAGGGACCAGTGGTGATAATGGGATGTAATGGGGCAGGTTTCGAGCACATATTTCATGTGAACACCTGGCAAGGGTGGCACCTCTTGACCGCATCAACACAATCTTTAAAGATCGACGGCCAGAAATAACCCGCTCTCAAAATATTTTGAGCTATAGAAAGCCCAGATAAATGACTACCAAACGCCCCTCCGTGGCAATCATTCAGCACAACCTCAGCCTCCTCATGAGTTAAACAACGTCATAAAATGGAATCTACCCCACGGTGATACAAATTATTGTCCACTATAAGGTAGTTCTTAGAGACGTGACATAATCATCGTCGTTCATCTCGCGAGAGGTGAGTAGGGGTCCTCTGTGTTTGCAGATATACTATGATATCTCCATACCATGGGTTAGACGTTGAGATTAAGAATATGTGTTCATCAACAAATGTATCTTCACAAATCGACTCTTCAGCCTCGCTCAGGAAATCCGATATAAGCTCTGCAAAGATTAACGGCTTCTTCGATTTTGCCGAAACAAATTCGAGATCAAACTCTTGCAGGATGACAATCCATTTATTATACTTTCCCCCAATCATCCTTCATGTGAGGACGAACTGAAGTAGATTGACATGGGCCACAACCGAGGTTTGGCGAAGGAGAATATAATGTCTCAAACGTTGAACCGCATGTACAGTCGCTAAAGCAAGCTTCTCGACATGAGAATACCAAATCTCTGTGTCAATAAGGTTTCGGCTTAGATAATATATGACATGCTCCTGGAGCTCCTCATCCTCCTGAACCAATACCATACCAATAGTCTCTAAAGACGCGGCCACATATAATAGGAAATCATGGCTATAATCCGGAGGACTAATCATCGGGGCCAATGCTAGGGCTCGCTTAAGTGCATCGAAGGACTCCTAGGCTCGCTCATCCCATTCAAAGGGAGTATCCTTCTTCAAGAGACGCATGAAGCCTCTAGTCAAATTGGAAAAATTGACCACAAATATTCATAAGAAGTTTTCCATACCTTGCAAACACTGAATATGACGAATATTCTTCGGGGGAGACAACTGAAGTATTGCCTCAACCTTTAAGGGATCGACTCTTATGCCCTCCTTTGAAACGATGAATCCTAATAAACGACCTGACTTTACGCAAAAGATGCACTTATGAGGATTTAATCGAACCGAATAGTGCCGGCATCTTTCAAACACCAATCTCAAGTGATATGAATGACGCATTCTCATACGAGAATGTCCAACGAGGTCATCCAAAAATACTTCAATAATAGACTTGAGATCGTGGAAAATCAAGGTCATTGCCCGCTGAAATGTAGCTCCGGCGTTTTTAAGGCCGAAAGGCATATTCCGATATGCAAATGTTCCCCAAGGACAAATAAATGCAGTCTTGTGTTGGTCCTCAGGTTTAATCTGGATCTGATTATACCCAGAAAAACCGTCCATAAAGGAGAACACCTTGCTACCCGCACTCATCCAAAATCTGATCTATAAATGGTGTGGGGAAGTTATCCTTAGGACATGCACGATTTAAATCACGGAAATCAGTACATATTCGGATCGCTCCCTGCTTCTTATCCACCAGAACGGGGTTTGAAACCCACTCCGTCAAGGGAACGGGATAGATGAAACCGGCTTTCAACAGCTTCTCTATCTCTACCTGAATGGCGGGTGCTTTCCTAGGATTCACGGCGCGTAAACGTTGTCGAACAGCCTTAGCGTTGGGGTAAGTCTTAATCTCATGTTCGACAATCCGAGGGTCAATACCTAGCATCTCATCATAAGACCAAGCAAAAACATCACGGAATTCCTTGAATAGCTCAGTATATTCGAGAATCTCCGCTTGGGAACAATCCGCCCCAATATAGACATTCTCAATGGTGCCAAGATTTCAAGAGATGTTGATAGAAATCGTGGAAGATATGTTCGCCATGTTCCCATCAGCCATCTGACCAGGAGAGCTTAATGGAATCATGGAACTACCAACTCTCTGACTAAGAATCTCCCTATAATCCTCATGCTCCAAATGGTCAAGCGGTGGAAGGAAATATGATCTATGATGAAGTTCCTCCCATGGTGGCTCAACACTCGACATAGCCTCGATGATCGCTTCATCTAAAGGGAAAACCGTATCCAGGCAGTCGTGGGCATGAGAAGACTATACTACCCATGCAGGCAGCACGTAGGGGTCTTCCTCTTCCGTCTGCGAAGAAGAAGAACAAGACTCTGCAACATCCATAAGATTGGCTTGATAAGCTATCATGGTTGCAGGAAGCGGCACGTTGGTCTCGACAGGCTCACTCGAAATACTCAGTGTAGGAAGAATCCAAGGATCTCCCATATGAGTCGTGCGAAAAGACACTGAGGTCGTAGAAGTCGAAGCCTTATCGGAACAAGATCCTATCATGAGGACTGGCGCAAGACAACTAAAGCTTCCCATAAGGGATGGATACATGCCTACACCCACACTCCCAGTTGTCGGCTGAGAGTGCTCAACGACCAGAACCGAAGTTCCTGAAGATGCAGTAACAGGGGAATTCTTGAATGCCGTTTGATCAATTGTTACAATCTTCCCATTATGAGGAAAGCATACAACGTGAAACATGAAAGAAGCAACGGCTTGCATACTATACATCCAGTTTCGACCCAGCAAGAGATTGTAGTCGAGGGGCGCATCAACCACCTCAACCTCTATCGCAACGGTCTTCCCTCCCAAACGAACTTTAAGGGATGGAATGATGCCGTGCAGCCTAAAATATCTCCCATAAAAATAAGTTAATATAGTCGCTAACTTTGACAACTCAGGAGAACCAAGACCCTTCCAATAGGACAAAGACATCACAGATGCAGCAGCGCCCTCGTCAATCACAGTGCGCTTGACGATCATATTAAGACATTCTACGTGTACCAAAAGCGACACATAGTAGGGCAAGCGAGGCTGATGACCTGTGGTTTCAAATTTGATCACTGAGGAAGAATCATCACCGTTCACACCAAGAGCAGAAAGCAAAGCCTTCCTTTGCGAAGGACAACTCTGAAGCACTTCCAATGCAGGCATCGCACAAGGAGTATGTCCCAAATCCTCGACAACTGAATGATTCTGGGCGGCTCGGGCATTTGGATTATGCCTCGAGCGCTTAAGTACCCCCTTAGGAATACGAAGTGCAGCTTCAGGTTTATCCACAGGTTTCTCAATGCGCAAAGGAGTTCCTGGTGGATCGGGTTCTTTGCCGGGGTTGGGTTGTGACGATCCATAATATTTCGCATGAGTCACAACCTTGGCACCACGGACCATGTTAATGCACCCATGAGCAATACCCTCTGGTGGATCATTCTCACTAGATTTCTCTTGGGACTTCAAGTTCATATTCTAGTTATGCGGTAAAGGGTTCATTACAATAGCTGGGCCTTGTGCTAAGAGTCTCGAAGCTTCATCAATTCTAGGGCACAAGTAAGTGAGGTGATCATCCTTAAATAGCTTGCAAGGGAACTTAACCTTACGTTTTGCTTTCTTGTCCCCACCAGCATTTTGACTGTTCTTGTCATTATTGGAAACATTCTCAATCTTATTCCCACCCTTTTGATTATTATTCTTACCCTTTTTCTTATTCCGTCCGGGTTGCTGGTTACCCTTCTGGTCCGACAATTGCATAGAAAGTACACTCGCCGTTTGGGCGGGTTGAGACGAAGCCGTAGCTTGTCCCGAAGCAGACTGGTTGAGTGACAATTGACTAACTTGTTTTGCAACTGAATCTGCAGGTTTCGCACTTGCACAACCCACAATTCCATCGGCATGTGGTCCAAGTTTGACCTTGGGATCGAAACTAGAACGAGGAGCGTTGGGAATAATCTCATACATCAAACCGGACTGAGCATAAATCAAGTCCAGTTACTGCGCCCTAAAGATTGTTTGTTCCTCATTCTGCACTCCAGATGTAGAAACATCCTTCGCGATATATGGAAATAAAGACTTGAGGAACCACTCGAGAAGGAACTACGGTGGTATAAAAGCTTTAATTAATCTCTTCCGTCTACGCCACTCCTGAATATGATCAGAAATATGGGTGGCTTTATCTTGCTGAAATGTCAACAAGAGTTCAGTACCAACATCATAGCGCACTGGTAGCTAGAAGTGATTAAGAAAAGTCACCGCAAGATCGTCGAACAAGGTAAAAGCTCCCTTTGGTAACTCTATATACCATTTCGCAGTAGGCCCTGTGAGGGTGCATTGAAATAGTCGCAAGCGGACTGAGTCCTGATGTAACGAATTCGAAGAGCACCAAAGGTGAAACGTGGTAACGTGTTTGCTCGGATCCTCTCCCGGTTTGCCTTCAAACTTAGGTATGTCCGAAGGAAGCTTGGTAGGGACAGCCGGCCAAGTCGGGTCATGAGCCACGGGATCATTCGTAAGTCTCGATAAGTCAAGAAGGTTGAGCATCGCGAGGAAAGGGAGCTTAGCATGATGAGGTCGATGGACCGCTCCCTGGTTCACATAGGTTTGAGCACCACCATGGCCTTGGCCATAGTGTCCTTCTCCTGTCTGACCTGTATAAGGTGATGTGGAAGTACCATAGTAAGGTGGACCTTGACTAGTAGGAGCTACGAAGCCATAATTAGGAGAGTAAGCAGGTTTTTGATACACGCCTCCGTAAGGTGAAGAAACCTATCCATACTACGGACCGTAATAAGGTCCATAGGTCATCGCATGCGATGTCCCATGGGACACTCCGTAGGTAGGAAGATAAGCTCCGGAAGGGGGAACATACATACCCGAAGTAGGTAGATATGTCCCCGACGTAACAAGATGACCACTAGACGGGTGAATATAGCCTCCCAAAGCAGCGGGTGGTATATGAACTTGAGACACAATCGGCCTAGTAACCGCAGTACGGACCTGACTTGTAGCCATATATCAACTCGAAGGACCACGTGGATAAGGTGGAGGATGTACATTTGAAGAAATCAGAACCGAGGACGAAGGAATCTCAGTAATAAGATATGTACTAGTGCCTATCGTCACTCATCTCGAACCTGGTATCCTAATCGGATCACTAACCCTAGACCTAGGAGGGGGATGCGATGGAGCTTCCACCACTAGGATGGAAGGTGCAATGTGACTAGTACTCCCAAACCTCTCCGCAAGGTAAGGAATGTTATTTCCCCCAGGCATAGTGCTAGGCTCAAAGTCGGATTCAACATGAAATGTCAAATCGTGCATAGGAAAACCAGTCGTAGCATAACTACCGTAGCTAGTGTTAGGAGGTTCAAAGTGAGTCTCGGCATCTTCCGGCATTCCATATCGGTAACGTGTCAATGGGGAATCATCCCTAGGGTGAGTAGGTCTATCATGCAAAGATCCTATCTAGAAAATCACAGGACCGAACTCAGCTAGGTCAAGTGAAGGATCATATGTAGGAGTAAGTTCCCCATCGTCAATACGAACGGGAGGAGGTGGCTCAGGAATAGTCTCTGAATGATCCTCCATGGTGTGTGAATCAGTGTGTGACATAGTCCGCCTGGACTGTCTAGTTCTCTCTCCCAAAGGAGGAGGATAAGTGGAAGGCGGAAGTCCTGCTAACCGATGAGAATGGCGTGGAACCACACTCGAATCCACAATGACTCAACAAAAATCAAAGACTCTCTATTTACGTAAACCCTAGGCCAACTAGCGTGCACAGAGCAATCACTAATAAAATCTAAAGCCAAATGCAAGCAAACAAGGGCTAGATAAGTGAGCTCCTGAATGAAGCAGGTATGTCTTGCCTAGGAGAGGCCTGAGACTCCCATACACAACAAGCGGAGGTACATAACCAATTATTGTGGCCCTCAGCTTCAACGCGTATAGCGACTGTGCTGTCCGACCCCAACCTGGCCGGGACACATGCAGAATAACATCTACAAGTACCCCCTCGATATCCTAGGTAAGCTCACTAAGGTCACCTCAATATAATCAAATATTAGGCGGACAGTCGCAGGCGGGATTGACCGTATGGGAAGGGTAGCAAAGCCCGAAACTCTCGAAAGAGCCCCTAGATACGAATACAATCCTAGCAATATCGCCGGTGCTACTCAGTTATGAATAGGGTTCATCCCAATCAATAACCGCTCACACTGCCTTGTGCTTAACTCCCATTTGAGAGGAGGATCCTGAGAATGATGGTTATACCAAGGATTTCACACACTCCCTGGACAGACACATAGATGTTGTTGTTTAGTGATCTTGGAGAATTGAATTACAATGAACTATTCCAAGATCCTAAAACCTAAACTTGTTAGTGCACCCTAGAAAATAAACGAGTGTAATTCATTTTAATTAGCGTTGATTTGAGTTGGCTTTATTACTCAAAAATAGGATATGATCGTGCAACTAGTGGTGTTATGACGCAACAGAAGTAAAATGCACACTGTAACAATCAATGCACATGCATTATGTCCATGTAAACAGGGCATGCTACTACATGAAATGCACAATTCTTCTTCAAATGATGAATGCAAATTTTCCTATATGAACTCCTAACTAATACTCCAAAGCAAATCTAGATCTAGTGCAAGTACAATGCAAAGTGCAAAATGCAATGCATTATGATAAGCAAATGTTTTTGGATTTTTTGAAAATATAAGAGATGCAAAAAGCAAAAGAATGATTCTACCAACCCCAGACTCTGCAAGCACACATAGACAGCATTCAGGCAAATCACTAAGGTACAAGAACTCTAATGCACTAATCTCAAACAAAAAATCGAAAAATTCCATGACAAGAACTTTCCTTAAAAAAAAATTTAGGCTAAAAAAAACGTTTCCAGTCAAAACGAAAGGTCAAAACAGACTCAGGAAGTGCCAAAGGAGACTCAGCAACTAACAGCATTCACCCAGCAACCAATTAACTTCCACAAAAAGGGAAAAATCCAGGGTATACGCGACTGTTCACAGTAAACCCGCGTGTATACGCGGAAATCACAGAGGAAACTGCGTGTATATGTGACTGTAAATCAAAAACCCGCGTACAGGAAGAAAAGGTGCATAAAACAAGGCAAACAGACAGGCTGAGACAGACTTCACTCCAATCAGACTCTACCAGGCATACATGCCCCCAAACCCGACACAGAAACAAGAGAGAAAGAGCAATTCAAATACATTGAATGCCGAGAAAATCACCCCCAAAGGACAACTACTAGGAACTCCCTAGCGGAGTCACCAATTCTGTTACGGAGAGAAATTCCTATGGCTTGGGGTACCACAACAGACATCTTTGACTCCAGAAATCAATCTTTCCCAATATGCAATAGAAATAAGATGTCTAACACTAAAGGATCAGACCTCATACCTTATTCCGGACGGTTGAAGTAGATCCCTGTTGAGCTTTCCAATCTTCAGCTTGAATTGAGATAATACTTCCTCAACAACAAGTAAACAATACAAGCATACTATATATCATGGTGTTAGATCTATTCTAGCATATATAATCAATAATGTAAAAGCATTTGACATATTCCAATGGATACAATATTCAATCAAATACACATCATTGAACAAGGAAAGATAGTTCTTAGTAATATAAATCAGAGATTACAAGATAGATACAACCTCTGATGGCACGTCTGCGAACTGGAGAAACTGAATCCCCCACTTGGGCCTCCACCACCTCAATCCTCCATCTCACGATAGCAAGCTCACTAGCAAAAGGCAAGCTTGGGAAGAACACAACAGTGCTCCAAAGGGACAAAGGGATGCAGACTCAAGCATAAATTTCGGCAACAATGGACTATAGTTTCGTTGCTTTCAATCTCTCTATATGCCTTCAATGTACCAAGGGGTTCCTTATATAGCTTCACAAGGGATAATGAAGGGTCGAATCTGAGCGATCTCAAGGCATATGGAAGGCCAGGAGTCGAATGAGTCGGATCCATCTCAAGGAAAACTCCAAAATGATTTGGACTATGCACACATCCCGATGTACGCGGTTATAAGAGTCAAACCCGCGTATGTACGCGGTTATCGGGGAAAAAGCCGCGTATATCATCTTTTATATAGTTTTTAGGGATGATCAAGGAAACATCGAAGGATAAAATATGGTCCATGGGATCTAAAGAGTCTGCAGCGGGACAGGGGAAGGCCATACAAAGTGTGATTCACCTAGAGTTGTGAAATCCGCTATAACAATGATGATGACTATGATGATGATGAGGATGATGATGATGAGGATGAGGATGAGGATGAGGGTGATGATGATGAGGAGGAGGAGGAGGAGGATGATGATGATGAGGATGGTGATGATGATGAGGATGATGATGAATATGATGATGAACAATGATGGTGATGATGAGGAGGAGGATGACTATGATGATGATGAGGATGAGGATGATGATGATGATGATGATGATGATGATGACCATGATCAAGATAATGAGGATGAGGGTGATGATGAGGAGGAGGAGGAGGAGGAGGAGGATGGTGATGATGATGAGGATGAGGGTGACGATGAAGATGATGATGAACAATGATGGTGATGATGAGGAGGATGATGACTATGATGGTGATGAGGAGGAGGAGGATGACTATGATGATGATGATGAGGATGATGATGATGACGATGATGATGACCATGATGATGAGGATGAGGATGAGGGTGATGATGATGATGATGAGGATGAGGATGAGGGTGGTGATGATGATGATGATGATGATGATGGTGATGATGATGATGATGATGGCAATGATGATGATGATGAGGATGAGGGTGGTGATGATGAGGAGGAGGAGGAGGATGATGATGATGGTGGTGATGATGAGGATGAGGGTGGTGATGATGATGATGATGATGAAGTTGATGATGATGAGGAGGAGGATGAGGATGAGGATGAGGATGGTGATGATGATGAGGAGGATGAGGATGGTGATGATGATGATGATGATGACAATGGTGACGATGATGACGATGATGACGATGATGATGATGATGACGATGACGATGAACAATGATGATGATGATGATGGCGGATGATGGTGATGATGATGATGAGGAGGAGGAGGATGAGGATGAGGATGATGATGGTAATGATGATGATGATGATGATGATGATGAACAATGATGGTGATTATGATGAGGATGAGGATGATGACTATGATGATGAGGAGGAGGATGATGACTATGATGATGATGAGGATGACTTTGAAACTGTGTCTCTATACATGGCAGATGATAAATATTGTTAATATATTTATGCCATTTGATTCAATTTTGGCCATCCATCCTCAATCAAAGATTAAAAGAACCGAACATCCTTAATCAAGGATTAAAAGAACACGATGATGACTAAAAGAACACGATAACTATAACAATGTTGATTAAAGTCGCCTATCTCCTATCAATGAATCATCACTAGCGGTTTGTAGTGAGAGCGTACGTTGATCCATCGGTACTCGTTCTGGATTGTTTACATCCAAAAGAGCTACCAAACAAGCATTCTCGCAACTTTATAATGTCCTTTGAGCGCTGACATAAATCAATCTTCAATCACTCTATTAATGTTGCAAATTTTTCCTTGAAGCTGAATAGATCAAAGGATGGGAGGAATTATTGTTTTCTTGGATGCGCAGCCCATGGATTCGTTCACCGCCCTATTTTCTTGGATGCATAGCCCATGGCTTCGTTCACCACCCTATTTTCTTGGATGCATAGCCCATGGCTTTGTTCACCTTTAAAAAGAGGAATTATTTGTGTCCATCATAGTGTTTTCTAAATGGTATTATAATGGGATAAGGATGCCATTACTCTTTTTTACTCTCGTACCAAATTAGTTAAGAAAAAAACATATGCATTATAACGCATATGCGTTATAGATTTATCATATCGCATATGCGATATCAATAAGCTATAATGCATATGTGTTATAATGCATATGCGTTATTTTAAAATTAAAAAAAACGGCGAGAATAAGGTTTGGCATTATGTTCGGAAATAGCTTCGGACTACTGAACCTATTGGCTAGGACAAATAAACCAGGGCTATTGCTTGTCTTTTAGAACTCTATCAATATGCTCAGTTTAGATGGTGTGTTTTGCTATGACATACACAATATTTTTTTATGAAAATCTAGAATATTGTAGAGTACGATCTTACGATTCTGAATATGTAATTTTTTCCTTCAAAACTATGTTTTATTTATTTATAATTATTTTTCTAAATGACACAGGTCAGTTTTTGAAAATAGATTGTTTGTTATATAACTTTTGATTTCCATCATCATTTCCCAATGAAACTATATGGTGCACTAGACGAGATCAAGCTCTATGATCTTATATTTAGAAATCAAGGATTTCATTAATTTTTTTCCCCTAAAGTGTTGCACCCGCACATAAAATTTTAATTTCAAGCTTTTGTGACTTCAATAATTAATAATAAAAAATAATAATTCATGAAAAATTCTGAATAAATAATGTTGCACTAGGCCCATATGTCCTTTATATGTCTGCAAGATTTTATCCCAAATTGACATCATTTACCTCATATATTGCTACACCCGCACAAACATATATGTTAAGATGTGCTGAAATTTTGAAAACCTAATTTCACGGAAACTAATTTTATAATCATTTACACACATGTTCTCTGCATAAATGCTATATATTATGAAAGCTGATTCAATTACCTATCTTTTATCTTTTTACTTCATCTTTAAATAAGTTAGGGAAGTACCCCTAATTGTCGCCTAAAGTCAGAGTTTTCCGTTTATTCCAGTCTTATGTGGCATCTAAAGTGTCTTTAAAGGAGTCCATGATTGTGCATCAGCCCTTAATTAATACAATATCTTCATGGTTACTGTTAAAAAAAAACAAAATGACATATGACTATGTATGCACCTAATTATTCTATAGGATATATGTGTGTAGATGTTAAGGACAAATTCATTAGCATAAAAAAAAACAACAATGAAAAGTACCAATATTATTTAAACATTTAATTTTGGAGCACTATTATTATTATTATTGTCTTATTTTTCATTTTTTATATATTATATGGAGACAATATATGAGAACACTTGGTTACAATCTCTTTAATTATATTGCATTATAAAATTTGATATAATTCTATTTTTATAAATAAAATTATGGTTATCCAATTTATACATATACTTTCTTTAATTTTAATTATAAATTTATAACATATATACTCCCAAATGCATTACAAAATGATCTTTTCATATATATATATATCTTATGAATACAAAATGATCTTTTCATATATATATATCTTATGAATGATCGTTGGGTAATGTAGTTAGGTCTTTTTCTTATCATATATAATATAAAACCCTCACAAATAAAACCTCAACTATATTATAAAATGATACTTTACTAGATTTCTATATAAACCATAATTATTGACATAAGATACAATATTATATATATATAAGATGTTGTGTCAATGCTTTATTGAGCTCATTAACAAGATTAACGCAAGTGTAACAAGTGTACAAAGGGATTCATTTCATGGTCATCTATATTATTATAGATAAATACCTCTTGATTAAGATTTAAATAACCTTAGTTAAATGGTTAACTAGAACCATTTAATTATAATATTTTTCAATTGTTTTATGCTTACAAACATTTTATTTTTTATTGATGCTTTAAATATATGTTTTTAAATAAAAGTAATTTAAAAAATGATTAGGTGTTCACCACCACAAGTTAAATGGCTACATGCTAATATATATTTTTGGTGTGTGGCTTGACAGTGACCTTAAAAATAGATTATTATTATTATTATTATATAAACACTACATTACAAAAATGTAAATTATATATATATAAGAACACTACAAACTGAAAAAAAATAACATTCAAGTGAAAAATAATCCTTTTCACTAATTATAAATTATATATATATATATAAATCCCAACTGCACTCAAAACAAAAAGTCCTTTCCATTAAATTAGAGTTAGTATTGAGTGCCATACTAAATGTCTCGTCGAGTACAAAATAATTTCAAAATATTTAATTCGACTTTTTCACATTATATAAAAAATCCTTTTAGCCGTTTTACGAGAGAATCATTGAGAACTGGCCGGTGGCATTGGCTCATTTTCTACGAGAACCTGACTTATCAATTTGACTTTTTATATTATAAAAACCCTTGTAGCCGTTCTATGAGAGAATCATCGAGAACTGGCATGGCCTCATTTTTTCCGCTAACATGAGTTTCTTGTACTCGAATTCGGTTGCCAAATAAATTATTGCAAAAGCGTTTATTATATTGTATTCTCAGTGAAAATATGGAAAATTGTGAGCTTTGAATCCTCGGAATATGGATTCCTTTGTCATTGGTACAGGCTGTGCAGATTCTCTAAAGTCTCAAGTCCTAGGAATATGGATTCCTTTGTCATTGTTGCAGGTTGGGGGATTCTCTGTAATAATAAACATGACCTTGTCTTTTTAGGGTTAACGTGAAAAATGCAAATCCATTTTAAATAGTTTAATAGGGTTTTGGCTGTGAAGAAGAGGCCTGGTTTGCTAAGAGGTGAAGCTCGGCGTAAAATCACGTGGTAGTGATTTCAGGGTATCGCCATGGTTATTCAATAACAAATATATTCATCGTACTCTGCGAAGGGAGGAATATGCTAAACGTGTGTACCCAATGGATTCCATTTTGCTCTTAAATTTGAGTTGAGATTTCAGGTATCTGCCAGAGTTCATAACTTGACTCATTCATCTAAAACAAATTCTCTAGGATCAAAGTTCGAGTATGTGCTTAAAATCCTCTAAAAGCGAAAAAAATCGATCAAAATTTGTAAGTCATCATATGAGCTCTGAGAAAATTATCTATATATAGTAGTTTAAGGTTGAAAACGAAAAGATCCTCTCCTTTCAACCCTGCGATTTCTCTGGGAATGGCAAGAAGAAGAGGCGCATGGACGGCTGACGAAGATCATTTGCTTATGAAATATATAGAAGCCCATGGCGAAGGTCATTGGGGATCAGTACCCAAGAAAGCAGGTTTGTTTGTTTGCTTGCCTGCCATTCTAATTGATTATTTCAATCCTGACAGTCATTGATCAATGAGTTTGCCTGCCATTCTAATTGATTATTTCAATCCTGACAGTCATTAATCGATGAGTTTGAGGTTGAGTTTCCAGGTTTACAGAGATGCGGAAAAAGCTGCAGATTTCGTTGGAAGAACTATTTGCGCCCAAATGTGAAACTGGGAAACATAGATGAAGATGAGGAAGAACTTATAATTAGAATGCACAAACTTCTCGGAAATAGGTAATTTAAGGCCCAGTTTTGTAATGTTTAAACTTTAAACAGTGCTGCCTAATTTGGTAGCAACCCATTATCAAGAGTAAGAACTTATAATGAAATGGTACAAGTTCAAATGGAAATAGTAATTAGTAGAGTTAATTTTTGTTAATATTAAGAGGCTACAGGTTGAGTCATATGAATTTATAATAAAATGGTACAAGTTCAAATGGAAATAGTAATTAGTAGAGTTATTTTTTGTTAATATCAAGAGGCTCCAAGTACTTATAATAAAAAGGTACAAGTTCAAATGGAAATAGTAATTAGTAGAGTTTTTTTTTTTTTTTGGTTAATATTAAGAGCCTACAAGTTAAGAGTCATAGATCAGTTATATGACGTATTAGTTAAGAGTTTCCAGGTTTACAGATATGGAGAAAAGCTGCAGATTTCGTTGGAAAAACTATTTGCACCTAAATGTGAAACTGGGAAATATAGATGAAGATGAAGAAGAACTTATAATTAGAATGACAAACTTATGGGAAATAGGTTATGAGAGATAGGTAATTTGAGGCCCAGTTTTGTAATGTTTAACCTTTAAACAGTGTAGCCTAATTTGGTAGCAACCCATTATCAAGAATAAGAACTTATTATGAAAAGGTATAAGTTTAAATGGAAATAGTAATTAGTACAGTTAACTTTTGTTAATATCAATAGGTCACAAGTTAAGAGTTACAAATAAGTTATATGGATGTATTAGTTAAGAGTTTCCAGGTTTATAAAGATGGGGAAAAAGCTAGATATTTCGTTGGAAGAACTATTTAAGCCCAAATGTGAAACTGGGAAACATAGATGAAAATGAGGAAGAACTTATAATTAGAATGCACAAAGTTCTCGGAAATATCTAATTTAAGGCCCAGTTTTGTAATGTTTAAACTTTAAACAGTGTAGCCTAATTTGTTAGCAACCCATTCTCAAGAGTAAGAACTTACAATGAAAATGTACAAGTTCAAATGGAAATAGTAATTAGTACAGTTAACTTTTTTTAACATCAATAAGCCACAAGTTAAGAGTCACAAATAAGTTATATAGATATACTAGTTAAGAGTTATGAAGAACAAAAACTTATATTGAAAAAGTATAAGTTCAATTGAAAATAGTAATTAGTACAGTTACCTTTTGTTAATATTAATAGACCATAAGTTAAGAGCTATAAATAAGTTATATGTATGTATTAGTTAAGAATTATTCATGCATAAGTTATCAATTATCTCTGTATCAAGTACAAGTTATTTTTCAAGTACAAGTTATTTTTGATATTTTTATTTTATGACACTTGCAATCTAAAAAATCATAGGATAGTCCATCCCAAATTCTATAATATAAACAACTATCATTGTAATTTCCTGCCACTTCTATAATGTTTAAATTTTAATCAATAACAGTACATTTTAAGCCATTATCAAAAGTAACTACTGATTATATTTTCTTCAAACCCACCTGATGGATGTGATGTGTTTGAGCTGCAGGTGGGCGTTGATAGCCGGGAGAATTCCGGGGAGAACAGATAATGAAATAAAGAATCACTGGAATACTCACATGAGCAAGAAATTGAAATTGAATAAAAAGGGATCTAAAAAGAAAGCTGAAGATCTCAGGTACTATCACTCTGAGCATGATAATGAATCTTCGCATGAGCTGCCATTAGATCTACCTTCTTCACAGCCATCTGTTCTTGTAACAAACGAGATTAAGCCCGATTTAACCAAATACCGATTTCCTAATTCAATCTCTTCCGAACAAGTTAATATAGTTTCAATATCATCATCAGAAGTTGATATAGTTTCAAATGAGCAATGTAGACCTTCCAATGAATCAGAATCAGGGTCAACCCATCTCCAACTTTTTGATAAGCACGTTAACAATTTGGTGCCATGCATGGAAGACAGTATGCATGAATATTTCCAAGGTATTTATGCTGCAGCAGCTGCAACTTCTGAGTGCATGAGTACTGAAGGTCTGTTCTGTGAAGATCTGGGAGGATATTTGAATGAGTTTACAAAGTGCAGTGGAATCATATTGTAAAGGGACACGGCTGGGTTTAATACTTTTCAGACATTGTGAACTACAATCTTTCATAGTCGTTGTAAAGTAGGTTTAATGCTAGTTTGGCAAAGAGATATCGTGTTTCTTTCACAGCCCTAGAACTATGAACGCAACAAGGATTTCTATGAGCAGCAGGGCTGTCTATTCCCAGCTTCCAGAATAAGCTTTTACATGTCTGTAACGAGTTGTTTGTAATGCAAGTTGTTATTTTTATTTTATTCTGTTTTTGCAAGTTTGTGATGAAGTGTTTGAGTCTCTCTAATGGGTTTGTTGTTTAAAATTCAAGTTAATTTTGACATAGAGAGATTTGGGCAAATCATTCATGCACAAAAGTTCCCTGTTCATATGTTTTTAGTGTGCTTTTTTGAAAAACATAATATTAAATAAGATTTACACATACAAATAAAATTAAATAAAATTTGCTATAAGAAGGAAATCGTTTTATGTATGATATATTTTGCAAAATGAACATAAATTTAAATTTATTAACTAACGGAAATAATATATAATAAGTTATTTTAAAATTTAATTTAAAAAAAATACTATCATAAAAAGGAGAGATATTTCCGTACTATATTTTTTAAATAATAATTTTACAAATAATATTAGGATTACATAGAAAAGAGATACATTTTCTTTATTATATTTTTTAAATAATAATCTTACAAATATTATGTCTTGATTACATAGAAAAGCGACATATTTTCCTTATTTTGTTGTAAACTCTATTTATATAGAGCATTAAATGAAAGTAATTAAAGTATAATGGAAGTGATTTCCTCACAATGATACTTCATGAAATGAAAAATTTGTTAAAATTTCAACAGAAAAAGAATGCGCATTCTTTTTCCATTGCTTCATAATATGCTTAAATACATATGGAGAGACTTTCTTGTAATACTTATCAACCAACAAACTCTCTAGAATCATTGCATTGGATTTGACTACGTCAATCTTGGGACACTTTCAAAGCTAACAACTTCTTGAGTATCCTTCAACAATCCACCTTGATTATGGCTTCTAGCAAATGATCGAAATTCTGAAATGCCTCTAAGGATTACATAAAAACTAAAATGTGAATACAAAACATTATAGCCTCCTAGTCTATGTCTCAACTAGGATTACAACATGTTTGAAAAATATTTTCATTTTCTCCTTCTTACAACTTCTTGCTCCAAACTCTTTTCTTATTCTTTGTGCCCTAGACTTTGAACTCTAAATTCCTTTTATTCTTCATCTTCACCTTTAATTTGATCTTGTTCTTCATTGTTTCCTCTAATTTTTCAACACTCTTCTACCTTCATCTCCAAAGTCTTCAATATGCTTGGAAGCATTCAAATGTTAAGTACCCTTCATGCCAAGGGATACAATCTCAGTCTTCAAATGTTGTATTGTGGGCATACCTAAAACCCACTTGTTGTTCTCATTATGTGGCATACTCTCACCCTCATCACAACTCAATAGTGGTTGATAAAACTATCTCTCTTCAAAACTCCATCTCATAAAAATCTTATCAATAGGATCTTCACGATCACAATTTGTCTTGATGTCATATTCCTCTAATGCATTTTCAATAACATTTATGGATTCCTTCATTTCTTAGATTCTATTTATTCTTCTTCCTATGCACCTTCAACTGCTTCACATGCAATTGCTATGGTTACTTTTACCCCAACTATAGTATCCTCTATTTCAAAATGTGCTTGTCATCTTCATGTTATTTAAAATTTCCATGCCAATCTTCAAACTGTTCATCTTCCTCACCTACTGATATTATAAATTCATATCCATGTGCATCTTTTTCATGTCTTTTGGTTGCAATCAAGACATCATCCACTTGGTATTCTTCTTCAAGTAGATTTCCAATTCCAAACAACACACCAATGAGTTGCCTTTGCTACAACATAACGAACCGGCATTCATTTGAAAGTTGTCCGTCATCATAGTTTGGTTCAAATGCATCATCATTTTTTGGATTCACTTCATCAAGGCGTTCCTACTTCAATGGTAGTTTCTTCTTCTTCATCTTCGACAACAATCTTTGTTAGATTCACTAAATAACGGGATGCTTCATTGGATGTTTCACCATCACATGTTACTGCATTGGTAGCTTCAACTGCAACTTCTTTGTCTTTTCCATCGACCTGTGCATCTACATAGTGGGCTTAACTGGTTGCATCATTGGAAACTTCATCTTTGTCATTATGGCTTCCATCCACTTGTGTCTCAGCATAGTGGGATTCAACATGTTTTTATTTATGTATAGTCTTCAATCTCCTTCTCGTGTATCTCTATATCAGACACAGAGGCTCTTTCCAATGCGGAAACATTATACAATATGTTTCTCCCCTGCTCACTATAGTCTTTTCCATGATACTCCAAGCTTTCTTGGCACTTCTTGCATGTTCAATCTTGGATAAAGTGCTCTCATCCAACTTATGCCTTGTCAAATGAGAGACAATGCTGCATCATCAAGATTCTTTTGATATTAAGTCATGGGTTCTTCAAATACCTTCAACACAATGTCCCATAAGTCTTCTACATTAATATAATCTTAATTTTAATAACCCAAATATCATAACTTTTACAAATGCAAACTAGTGGTGGGAAATAAAAACCATTATGTGGAATTTCAACTATAGTATTTGATATTAAATGGATCAATATATAATATATCACCTACATGGATATTTCAAGGTCTAAATATTGGATAAATTGACTTATAGGACCCATTTTATGGGTAGGACTCATTTTGTAAATTTGGGGTCTGAAACCTTCTAGGGCATGTTTAAGGTTCTAAACGACATTTTTTGGGGTAAAACTACCCATTTCTAGTGCAATGGGATATGCGATGGTGAGATACACTATGATATCTTTCCAATGGCCCAAATATTTCCTCAATTGGAGTATGTATGCAAAATTTATGCCTCTCACTAGTTGACCTATGAAGTTAACCACCATGGTACTAAGTGGATTCCATGCTAGCACTCACTTTTTACATGAGCCTAAGATTGATGATATGATGTACCAATTCCAACATGCCAAGTACTTCAGTAAATTGGATATCAATTCAAGATACCACCAGGTGCAAGTGAAGAAAGAAGGCACGTGAAGGACTTCCTTCAAGACTAGGAAAGTTCTATATAAATGGTTAGTAATGTTGTTTGGTTTATACAATGCGTGCAGGTCACCTACATTTATATGTTTGATGAATGATGCAATATGTGTTTTCTTATATTTGTTTTTTATAGTATACCTATATGACATACTCATTTATAGTGCTACCTGGGAAGATAAAGTATCACATCTCAAGCAGGTGTTAAAGACACTGAAAAAGCACCAACTTTTAGCTAATTTGAAGAAATGTGAGTTCGTCAAGTATTCCTTGGTGTATTTGGAGTATGTGATTGATGAAGGAGAACTCAATATCGATCCTGCAAAGAATAGAAATCACTAAGTGGACTACACGTACAAATGTAACTGAAGTTAGGATTTTTTGGGGGAAGCACAATACATTTGGAAGTTTATAGCTTCCTTTTCAGGAGTGTCTTCACCCCTCCACTCCATAACAACCAATAATGAGTTCCAATGGGAAAGAATCATCAAAAATAATTTGATGAAATTAAGTAAAAGGTCAACTAGGAACTGGTATTTATATTATCTAATTTGTTCGATCCTTTCTAATTGGAGAAAGATGCAAGCGGTATGGGATTGGTTTTGATGCAAGGAGGAAGTTCAATATGTTATCATTTTAAAATGCTTCATGGGGGAGTACTAAACTACAATACCTATGATAAGGAACTATATTCCGTGGTTCAAGATATTAAGAAGTAAAGGCATTATCTGATGGGATAGAAGACCATCATTCACACTCATTAGTAGGCACTACAGCATCTACATGCCCATAATAAGATACACTAGGACATACATTATAAGTGGTTGGGATTCTCACAACAATTCCATCTCATGATCAAGTATAAGAAGGGAAGTACAAATAATATAGTAGACATAATCTCAATTCCACATACAACCAAAATTACAACTTTGGGAGCTCATGTGCACATGGAACCTTTTACCCATGATGCATACAAGGAGTACGCAAAAGATGAGGACTTCAAGGAGGTATTTCAGCAACTTCAAGGCCATTTCCATGTAGAAGAAGCTAGAAATAAGGTTGTATATAATCTCCAAGATGAGTTACTCTACAAGCTAAAAAAACTTCGTGTTCCTAAAGTTGAGATATTATTGCTTATCGAGGAGGAAGACACATCCAAAGTTGCAAGGAAATTTGAAGTAGGTAAGATGGTTGCAAACTTACAGAGGTATGTTTACAAGCCTAGAATGCAAGATGTAGCTTAGTTTATCATAGGATGCATACTTTGATGTACAAGTGATCCCAACAATAGGAAGAAAGGTCTCTACCATCCTTTACATATTCCTATGAGACTATGGATATAATCTCCATGGATTTTGTGGGCAGTCTTACAATGAATAATAAGGGACATGACTATTTATTTGCATTAGTTGACAGATTCAACATGTGGTGCATTCTTATTCCTTGTAAAGAGACCATTAAAGGACAAGAATTAGTAAACATGTTGTTTGAACAGGTCTTAGTGCACTTTGGGATACCAAGGAGCATCATCTTAGACATAGATACCATATTTCTTAGTATATTTAGTTCTACACTTTGGGAAAACATGGGCACTAAGTTCAAATGGCCTACATCATTCCATCCATAGACATATGAATATAAGGAAGTAGTAAAAAATAATTTTGTACAACTTTTCGAGGGTTATAATTAGAAGCGTCCAAAGTCTTGGGATGAAAATATGATCTAAATACAACACTCTTATAACATAGTAGTCACGCTTCCATTGGGAAGTCCCCTTTTGAAACTTGTTTTGGATACTTTCCACCTTCACCTTTAGATGTCATTTATGGACAACAAAGGGAGTGAGGGAAGACACCACAGGTTAAGTAGTAAGAGATGATAATTTCATTGATAATATTAACAAAATCCATTTATAAGTACATTAGGCACTAAATATGTCACATGAAAAGTGTAAGGCAAGGCATGACCAACAAGGGGTTGAGAAAAGATTCCAGGTGGGAGATAGAGTATGGTTACACCAGGGTGAACAAGGAAAGACTACAAGGTCCTGGTAAGACTTCAAGCTCTAAGTTATGGTCCTTTTGAGGTATTGGCGAACATGGAATATAATTCATACAAGCTCACTCTACCCCCATACATGCACATTTACTCTATAGTGAACGTGGACAATTCAAAACTCTATGAGCCTTATTTTTTGGATCAAGAACTTAAGGTCTTAACTTCTATAGAGTTCTTAGTACTAGAGGCTCATGTAGAGTTAGTAGAAGCCACATTCTTGTAGAAGAAGTCAAGAGATATAAAGCGGGGATAATATGAACTCTGGTAGGTAGCATTGAAATGACAAATTCTAGGCAAGGCTAAATGGTACTCCAAGGAGAAGGTAGAGGGAAAATTTCCTCACCTCATTTAGTAAAATATTTTGGGGACCAAAAGCCTCCCAAAATGGGGAGGTTTGATCCTAAATGGCTCAACATATAATTTGTCACCTACTTTGAGCTTTTGGGGTCAAAAAATTGGATGAATTGGCTTACAAGTCCCATTTTATGGGCATGAATCATTTTGCAGATTTGTTGTTCAGAACCTTCAGGGGCATGTTTGAGGGTCTAAATGGTGGTTTTTGGGGGTCAAAAGTCCATCGCTTATGCCATGACCCTTTATGTGATTCTACACTTTGGACCTTTCAATGATCCAAAAATAGTTTCAAACAAGTCTCTATGCAAAAGTTATGCCTCCTACAAGTTGACCTATCAACTCTCATTTTTCACATGCAGAGCTATTCACATGTCGAACTTCAAGAACATTCTAAAATCACCAAAAATCTAACCATTGTCAAGAGTTGAGGCATGCAAAAACCCTAAACCTAACCATAGATTACTATTGAGCTTTATTAAATACCGAACCGCTAGATTATGAAGGGGAGACATTCTTTTGATGTATTGTATTGTTCCATAGTTGAGCAACAACACACGAGTGGATGTTATTATTAAAAAAAGGATATAGGAGATCTTGTAGTAGCCATTATCGTCGCAGAGTCATAGGTAACTCCATAGAGAGTACCATTTCCTTTGTATTTTCATTTTGATAAGAAGAGCAAGACATAGTCTTGATTTGTGGAGGTGTTTTCCCAGGATATACCTTGTGTTATTGTGTGGATTATGTGCTTAGTTGATCTAATTTCTCTTTTAGTTCCATTGTATTTAGTATTTTATGAAATTAAATTAACACAATGAACTATTTTGTAAGATCCGTTGTGATGAATTGATCCAGTGGAATATCCATCGCTATTTATGGATCAATATTTGACATGTATGTCTTTGAGAAGTACCCCGTGAGCTTCTGCTCATTTTCTACTGCAACTTATGCTTTTGCTATTTTTCTCTCTCCTGAGTTGTTTGATTCTTCTATGCTAACCCATGGCACTTGCTCTTGGCAAGTCATCCTCCTTTCATAAATTACATCAGCCTCCATATTCCTCCTCTTCAACCCTTCATCCTTCCTTCCTTATCACTCCCTAAAGAAATATGCCTTCACTTAGGTAATGCGACAACTTGGAAAAGGAACACCATTAATGCAAGATCTTAGAGAATCTAAATTCTTTCTTTCAACTTAAGCTATAGGTGAGAGCTAAGCACCGAGTTGTAGACTCTTAAAGAGTCTTTCATAGAGTTTGCAGCGGGTATGCTCACCACTAGATGTTGTTGATTAAGTGTTTTTAGCCGTTAAATATACCCACTACATACCCTCAGACAGACTCTTTAAGAATCTATAACTTCGTGCTTAGCTTCGCCTAAGCTACATACATTCACTAACTTTCATGGGTTTCATAACATACTCTTCTCTTCTATTTACAAATGTTCTCTTTTCCGCAAACATAAAGCTTTTTAATCCACAAAAAACTTCTCTAAATATTTAATAAAACTCTTATTTCTTCTTTGTCATTTAAAAACCACTACCTTTTACACCTTTACTTCAACTTTCCATTATTAAGCATTTAATAGCCTTCTTAAAAGAGCTTCATATCCTCCTCTCTATTTTTTTTAATATGATATAATAGCTTAAATTTTTTATTTAATATTTTAATAATATTCCCCTTTTAAAGATGGCATCTCTTCTTTTAAAAAAATATTTATTTCATTCACACCATGTATTAAGATTATTTATGTCTTTGGCGTTTACTAAGATTTCTCTTCACATAGGTTTTTCTTTCTTCTTCAACAACGTGGTTCGCAGATTTCATTTCCTTACTCCACAACCATTCATCTATATGGGAACTTTCCCTCTCGGATTCCACAATGGTGGTCTTCTCCTCATGTTTCCACATATCCCACAATGGTGGTCTTCTCCTCATGTTTCCACATATTCCACAATGGTGGTCTTCTCATTTTTGCACATATTCCACAATGATTTCTTCACGGCAGCGAATCCTCCCCTCATGGCTTGCCACGGTTTCTTTTCACAGGGGTTGACCTTCGACCAAAACTGGGCTTCACACGAATCATCGAACCATGTCCAGCACAAACTCACCATCATCGACCCAGATTTCAATTTTAGATGCCATCACTCTAATGGCGATAAATACTTAGGCTGTTGCAGAGCATTCAATGCGTCTGCAGTAAGCATGTTAACCTTTGGATTCGTAATAGTTTTAATGGAAGGGTTAGCATGCCTGCTGCAAGCGCATTGAATGCTCTGCAGTAGGCTAAGTATTTATTGGCTCACTCTAACATTGCTTGGAGGACGACGATGCCTTATTTTTCTGTGTTTTTTTTTCATTTTCTTTTCAAATTTTTTTTTTATAGTTGGACCTTTTAAGTCTGTAGATCTTCATTGGGTGACAATCTTTCTCTTCATAAGAATCTCTTTTTGTCGAAAGGGCTTTTTGTTTTATAGTTTTATGTGAATGAGATGTGTCTGTTGAAATATATAAAATTTATTTATAAGTTCAAGAAATTGTGAAACATATGAAATTTATTTATAAGTTTAAGAAATTGTAAAAAACATTCAATGTAATTAAATATCAAATTTTAATTCTTCGTACTTTCCAATAACACCATATGATCATGTGCATAGCTTGGATTTGGGTCATTAATAAGATGCAATGAATTTCATCCACTTCCTCTACATTTATTCATACAATAAAGGGAATTAACAAAATTTAGTTACCTTTTCTTGGGCTATATCTAGTTTTTTAAATCTTTATGTGAGAGGGAAAAATTTTCATTGTTAAGTTTCAAGCATGCAATAGTTATAAAGATACACAGATGCTGAAACTTATATGATACCATTTCATGATAATGATAACGCATAGGGTATGTAAATAAGGATTTATATTTTCAACTATGTTCATGCCAGTTCCAATACAATATTAAGGCAAATGACTTGGATATAAGAATTGAAATTTCAATTATGAATGTTCCTAATATAAATTAATAAAAGAATAAAAAGGGTTGAAATAAATAGTTAGTCAAAAAAGATTGATCTAACTTTTCTTGGTTCTAGTGAGCTAATAAATATTGATCTCAATTTTCTTGGTTGTCATGAAGCAAGATTTGATTGATCCGCAATACCCACCTAAACCCCAACCTAAAAAATATTCTAAAAGAATAGAAAATTTTATAAGTCCCATGATTTGGAGGTATAACTCTAGCCTATGATTTGGGGGTTATTCCTTAGCAGCATTTAGGATAGATATGAATCCATCCCATGTTTTGGAGGTATGAATCTAGCCCACTATTTGGAGGTTATTCCTTAGCAAAACCTAGGACTAATATGAATCGAACCCACAATTTGGAGGTATGAATTGAACCCATGATTTGGAGGTATGAATCCATCCCATGATTTGGATGTTATTCATCAGCCAACACAAATAAAATAACCCCCAATATTTATATTACTATGTCAAATTAAAAATCCCCCCTTGACCCCTTAATACAAAGAAATATATTTTTTACGTTTTTAAGAGTATTCAAACCCCCAATATGAATGGACGTGATATGGTATTGCCTCACTAGTAAACCCCCCATGTTTCTTTTAGTCTAGCCTCATTCCTTCTCCTCTACCGATTTTATGGTTCTTTGAGTAGGCAGTCAAAGAAGTTCAGGTAGTTACATACAGGAAAAATAAAACCATAATGGTGATTCTTGTACACAATTCCCCAAAAATATTTATTTTTTTACCTTTAAACAGGTGCATATAGAGGAAATACACTAGAAGGGTTCGTATACACGAGATATTAATGCATAAGGTGTGTATGAGGGGGAAAGGGAGTTTCATCTCTAACAAATGGTCCACAAAGAGTTGAAGGGATCCTACAAAGTGGGGAATTTGACAAATCGGGTCAACGTAAGAATCAATGCAAATGATGTGGTAATATATATTATTACAACAATTCAAAAATTGACCCTAAAACCATTCGAAGGTACTTTGTATGAAATATGGGATATGTGACTTATTAAAAGGCTTGTCATAGCAACGGTGACTCTCTTTCCCAATCCATGATTCAAGGTCTAAAATCATTGGCTTTTAATCCATTATCTAATTGGACAACAAGGGGGGGGGGGGGAATTTATCCCTAAATGGCCAAGCTTAAGAACTATGGTTATGCTTAGGTGTTATTTCATAAATATCACTTCTTTTGGATTAATCATGACAAACGACACTTGAAAACCACAACAAAAGCCCTCTCTAGGGGTCTTTGGAAACATAGTTGGATAATGGCACATTTAGGATGTTTTGCGCACCAAGTATGGTCAACATGGGGCATTGAAAATGGTCTATAAATGAAAATAAGTTCCTTATGATATTGTTGAATCTTCTCATGATCAATATCCTTAAATGATTCCTTTAACCAACACATGACTCATTTGAAAAAGTTATTGTGGGCATCCAAGTAGTTTATAGGCACCATGAATAGGTTTGTGGATTAGAAATGGGTGCTTATGCCTAAACATGGCTAGTATAGGAAAGAAAGGCCTTATTTCATAATTGAATGTTTTAGATCCTGAAGTGCTATGAACAACACCTAGAATCGTGACATGATCCTCAATGGGTTCTTTGGCCTAGGAATTGGTTGTGGATTCCACTCAGATTTCTTAACATCATAGATGGGTTTTGGGTCCTTTGCCATGGTTCTGGTAAGGAAAAAATAGAATCAACCTATTAATCATAAGCAAAGGAGGGAAAATATAACCTCAAGCCCTAAACATTGTCTTTGAATCAATCTCAAGCAATATGAATACATTCTAGAACCACCATACAAGATCATGGATTGGTCACAAGGCCTTGACCATGATAAAATAATGAAATCAAGTGCCTTAAGATATTATTGAAGCTACTTAATCTCATATTCTTCACAAGTCCTCAAACCAACACAAAAGAACTTTATATAAGATATTTGAGCTCCAAATGGGATACAATCACTATGGGAAGGTTTGTGCTGGAAATGAGTGTTTATGTATAGCATTGTCATTTGGGAAATAATAGCCTTAATCCATAATTGAACCTTTTCAAGCTCAACCACATGAAAAACATCTATAAACCACAATATAAGTCCCCTATAGGGAGACTTTTGTTATTTTTTCTTAAATTTTATTATCTTAGTTAGGATCTTTATCTGAAAAAATAACAAGTACAACAAAATACATAATATAGAACAGATACACAAGACACAAAGATTTTCATCAGGGAAACCATAAAGGATAAAACCCCGCAAACTTCCTCAGAATAGTACAGCCACAAATACTATGTCATAAGATGAACAATCCCAGTAATAAGAAGTCTCCAACAACTATCTCTCTCTCTCTCTCTCTCTCTCTCTCTCTCTCTCTCTCTCTCTCATGCGAAATTGAGTGTGTGAGGTGTGTATAAATGAGGAAGGGCGCCCCCTATTTATACTAATCAAGTGACTGACCTATTACATGATTGAGGCTGACCTATTACCCTAACATGGTCGAATTCTCCTAGAGAGACTCCAAATACACATTAAATGATGTTACACTAGGGACCATTTCCCTGACTTACAATGAAGGTTGTACCTCAAGGTATATACACAATAATGGTATCCCGAAAGGAGATAAACACATTTTCGATGTGGGCATAATAACATACAATGATAATATACATCATAATATCTTCCAAAGTTACAAATACATCAACACTCCCTCTTAACTAAGAAGGTAATATCTCTCTTCCACAGTCATCATCACAGAGTCTTCATCATAGTTTTTTCCATCATCTTCTTATCGATCATTGAAAGGTACTATATGTCAGCAGAAGTTTCTCTAGAGAAAACCCTTTTTCATGATGGGTGTAGGTCTATTCCACATCCATATCTTCATCGCATTTATGAGCAATCCATCGCATAGGAAAAGTACAGGACCTTATTTACATTGCCACGACAATAACTTGCATCTCCTACCTTTATCTCATCGTATCCATATCATTTCTTTTGTCCTGCACAAAACAAAACATAGAGAGAATATAGAGCACATTCCATATGCATATTACCTGCGTTATATCACCATAGTAGTATGCCATGATATTTCACCTCATTAAGACAACCTGTAACATCTACTATGCAAGAATCCCCTTGGAGCACACTTGGTGCATTACGTCTCTCCACAGTCAACCCGCGTTCTACCAGTAAAGGAAAACCGCCTAGGTGCACCTCAAGTGCTTTGTGACCTTATCATCTCCAACATGGGAACACACACATATATAAATATATATGTAATGATTGATTACAACTGAACAACTTGCTACACCAGGTATTTTACGTTCCAGGCCAACCTCAAGGACTTATTACATCTGAACAACCTGCTTCCAAGATATTTTTCATTCAGACAACCTTCGGAGCATATTACATCTGAGTAACCTACGTACCACACCAGAGCTCTTTTTACACTCGAACAACCCATGGGACTTATTACATCTGAATAACTTGCGTACCATGCCAAGGCTCATATTTAAATTCAGATAACTTGTCTCAGAACTGATTACGCCTTAGTAACCTGCGTATCACACTAGGACTCGTATTTACACTCACACAACCTACAAGACTTATTACGTCTGATCAACCTACTACACCAGGGTATTTTCCGCTCGGATAACCTGTCTCATTTCCCATGTGAGATATCATTCATCTATGTATTTTGGTCTCTCGTTATTTCTAGCATAGAAACATATCATGACTAATTACATCCAAGGATAACCTGTAAGCTTCACCAAGACTTATTACATCCAAGGACAACCTACAAGGCTGATTACGTCTAAGCAACCTACGATCTTCGCCAGAATTTTACGCTTAGACAACCTGCCTCTCCAGCTATGCTAGAACTCGTCACTCCCTCTTTCGATGGATCTCATTCTAGATCACACCAAGTCTTTCTCCAAAGTAATCCAAACTCACTCTGTCAAGAGGCTTAGTCAACATATCGGCTATCTGCTCTTCCGTTGCCACGTACTAGAGCTTCATTGTTCCTCTCTGCACCATATCCATGATATATTGTAACTTGATCTCTATGTGCTTCGATTTATCATGGAACATGGGTTTCTCGAACAACTTCATGCAACTTTGATTGTCGTAGAAGATACGAGTCACATCTAAATGGAGATCAAAAAAATCAGACAATATCTTCCATAGCCACACTGCCTCACAACTAGCTGAGAAAGTGGCAACATACTCTGCCTCAGCTATACTCATCGCCACACATGATTTATTTTCGCTAAACCAAGAGATCATGCCAGATCCCAAACTAAAGCAGCAACACAAAGTGCTCTTCCTAACAATGGCACTACCTTCTCAATCTGAATCAACATAACCGTGCAAGTTAATATTCTGATTCACATCACACTTGAGGCCATAATTCACTGTACCCTTTACGTACTTCAATACATGCTTTGTAGCTATCAGGTGAACATGTCTCGAATCTATCAAGAACTGTCTCAGGGTGTTCACAAAAAAGCATATGTCGGGTCTCATTTTTTTCATATAAATCAATGAGCCAATCATCTGATGATACATCATGGCATCAACCGACTGAGATGAAGAATCACACAGAAGCTTCAAATTTGATTCCACCGGTGTGGATATCGCCTTGTAGTCTATCATTCTGAATCTCTTTAGAATCTACACTCTATACGTTCCTTAACTAAGGAATATCTCATCTGCATTCTGCTACACCTCTATGCCTAAGAAGTAGTGCATCATCCCTAGGTATTTCATCTTGAACTTTGTAGCAAGTCTCCTCCTTGCATATTTAATGAGTTCATCCTTGCCTATCAGAAACAAGGCATCGACGTATAGTAGGAGCATCACTGGTATTCCACCTTCAGCCTTGAAGTAAAGGTTGGAATCTACTTTACTCTTGGTAAAGCCTTGGCTCATCAGGAATCTATCCATCCTGTCATACCATGTCCTCAGTACCTATTTCAATCCACACAATGCATTCTTTAATTTGAACACATGAGTAAGCCTATCATATGCCTTGAATCCCTATGGTTTTTCCATGTACACTTCCTCCTCAACTACACCATTCAAGAATGTTGTCTTGACATCCATTTGGTGTATCTTCCATTTCATAACTACAACTAATGAAAGTATGGTCCTAATGGAAGTGTACCTGCCATGGGTGCAAATGTTTATTCTTAGTCTATGCCTTCTTTCTGTGAGAAGCCTCGTGCAATAGATCTTGCCTTGTATTTCTTGATGCTTCCATCTGCACTATGCTTGATCTTGCAAAACCACTTCGAAGTCATGATAGACTTCTTTACCGGTCTCGAAACTATCTCCCATAAATCATTCTTCATGATCGATTAATACTCCTCGAACATGGAATCCTTCCATTCTTTCTTTTTTGTGGCCTCTTCATTGGTGGACGGTTCCTTATCGATGATGTCACACAATAGGTCCACATAGTTGTTGTAAGGCTTTGTCATTTTCCTTTCTTTTTGTGCATTCCTTCTAGAGCGCCATACCTTTCTGCTTCTTGTATGAGCTCCTATGCCTATGCTAGTTTCCTCTCCGGGATTCATTCTTGAGAAGTGTCTCCACTGGATCTTATGATTCTTCCATGTCATGATCTTCACGGTCTTCTGGAATTGCTTCTCCAATTTCCATATCTCATACTCTCGTTTCTTTAGGTTCCTCTCCCTCTTGAATAGGTAGCCTCTTGGATCTGAAGTATGTCGAGTCTTTATCAAAGGTTACATCTCTATTGATTTCGATCTTCTTGAATACTGGAAAGTATATTCAGTAGGCCTTTGATGTATCACTATATCCTACAAATATACCCTTACTCCCAGAAGGATTGAGCTTGGTCCTCTTCTCCTTTGGGATATGTATGTACACTGTGAAACCAAATATTCTAACATGGATAGCTTCTGGTTTCTCTCTTGAGAAATATTCTTCTAGAGTTTTGTTGTTAAGTACTCGATGAGGAGTATGACTCTATACATACACAGTTTCCATTGCTTCTTCTGCCCAAAGGTGCATGTGAATATCTTGGTCATGTAGCATTGCTTTCATTGCTTCCATTATGGTTCAGTTCTTTCGTTCTAGAACCCCATTTTGATGAGGATTATATGGAGTTCACAACTCCCTGTTAATCCAAGAATCTCTGTAGAGTTCCTTAAATTATTTCGAGGTGAATTCTCCACCATTATTTAACCACAGAGTCTTTATCTTCCTTTCGGTTTGGTTCTCAACCAAGGATTTATATTCCTTGAACTTACTGAATACTTCATTTTTCCCTTTCAAAAAATATATCCAATTCTTACATGAGAAATCATCTATAAAGGAAACATAGTACACATACCCTCTTAATGAGCTAGAAGACACGGTTCCACATACATCCTAGTGTACTATCTCTAGTATTCATTTATCCTTTCTTTCACTATTGGGAAATGTCTTATTTGCATTCTTTCCTTGTGCAAATCCTTTGCAAATTCCTTCATGATTTTCCTGGATCTCTGTAAGTCCAGAGACTGCTTTGCTTGCTATCGATAGTGCTCTGTAGTGCACATTTTCAAGACTTCAGTGCCATAGTTCACTTGGTTCTATTGAGTCATGAGCTAATGCTTGTTTAGGATGTCCTTTTAGTTTGTACAAGCCATCATCTTCTTCTCCAATCATTGTTGCATCATCTAGTTTCTTTCCTTTAAGCCACATTAGCACTTGGCCATTGACAAATGAAAATCTCATTCCCTTTGATTCTAGTGCATATATGGAGAGAATATTCTTCTTCAATACTGGAACATATAGCACATCCTTCATCTTTAAATATTTCCTGCAGTCTAGCTTGTATGAAGCTACTCCACTCCCTTTTATGGGGTATTGATAATCATCCCTAATATTCACCTTGTGAGGTGACTCATGCTGAGACATAGTAAGAAATGATTCTTTGTATCCCTTCATTTGTTTGGATTCCCCATTATCCACAAGTCAATCATTGCTTCCATGTGAGATAGTTCCTATAAGTGATGAGCTTAGAACATACTCTTCATCTGAATCATCCTTCTCTATTCTGAATCTTTTGCTAGCTTGTATGAAGCTACTCCACTCCCTTTTATGGGGTATTTATAATCAACCCTAATTTTCACCTTGTGAGGTTACTCATGCTGAGACATAGTAACGAATGATTCTTTGTATCCCTTCATGTCTTTGGATTCCCCATTATCCACAAGTCAATCATTGCTTCCATGTGATATGGTTCCTATAAGTGATGAGATTAGAACATACTCTTCATCTGAATCATCCTTCTCTATTTTGAATATTTTGTTTCCTTGTTCAACATATTTGGCAACATGAGCATGGTGCCTCTTTTTCCTCGCGGGATAGTCTCTTGCAAAGTGTCCCTTTTCATCACAAGTATAGCATCAAACATTGGAAGGATCTCTCTTGATCTTCTTTTTTGTCTTGCCCTTCTTCTTGTTGTGATGATAATTCTCCTTCTTCTCCTTCTTATTGTAGTTATTCCTGGTGTAAACTATGAGAGATTGATCTTCAATTGCCCCCATCTTCTCTTCTTTTGGTATGAGTCGAGCTTCTTCTTGTGTGCATTCTTCTTAGAGTCGGATAAAATATATCAACTTTCTTCTTTCATAGATTCCTTGAATGAATTAGCCCCATGATTTAGAGAGACCATTCAAGGTAGTCATCAAAATTTATCCTTCTTCGACATCCTCTTTAACTGCTTTAATTTGTTCTTTGATTTGAGAAACCCATGTGAAGTAGGATTGTATAGTTTCTGAGTTCTGTATCTTCACATTCTTCAACTGGTTCCTCAAAATTATCTTCTAGTTGATGTTCTTTTCCTCAAACATATTTTTCAAAGCATCATATACTTCATTCGGTGTCTTGAAGGAAGACACATGGGGTATGAGGTGACCTGTAATAGAATCTTGAATTATTCTCTTGGCCTTAGCCAAGTTCTTCTTATGAGTAGCCTTATGTCATGAAGATCTAATAGAGTTTGGGGTTACAATATTTAAACTTCTCATGATCGTAGAAACAAATGTATGCATTTATGAACCAAGGAACTCATACCTCTGTTTTATGGCATCAACAACTTTCTATAGTTATTATGTTCATCTTATTCTTTTCTTTTAGTAGTGTCTTTGGATTGTGTATCATTTGCTTCCTTTATTCTCACTATCAATTTTTGTGTGGCAGCAACAAACCTCTTATGTTAATCATGATGTATTTTTTTGCATTATATTGTTTCTAGATGCATAAGTTTATCATGCATATGGAAATCATGTTGATATTGTAAGCACAAAAGAAACGTCAATCAATAAAATACTGTGGAAACAAGCAACCGTGATGATTTGTATGTGGGGAAAATAATTTGCAATGTGATTGATCCTTTAATGCCGATTTTATTATGACCCATGAGTCTCACCATCAAATGACATGAAAACATGCACATAATATGTCCAATTTTTTTGTAATAGATAATTGTTAGGAACCCATGTCAACCCTTCTCTTTACTTTGTTAGTATATTGTCGTTGGATGCATATGCTTTGTAAGTCGTCCCGTGATTATATATTATTATCCCACATTCATGGGGAGAAATAGTTTTTTAGATTAGACTTAGTATATAAGTATGTGTTGAGGCTAATGAAGGAATCCACGAGCTATTTGTATTGAGCTTGCTCAAAGGAGGTTTCTCCCTTGAAGTGGCCTATGATCATTAAATTCCTTTTGTGTTCTGATAATTCTGTTATATTGTGCATTTTCATTATTTATTGTAGGAGGTTTCTCTCATCTTGTATTACAGAGCTTTCTTGGGCTATCTGGGTGGAATTTATGGTTTAAAAAAATTCATAGTGGCTTTCTGACGTTGTGATTATTGCAGTAGTTCTTCTTCTTTGCATCCATATTGTTCATTTCAATTGCAAGTTCGAATCAGGGAATAACCCCTATCCTCTTAACTATAGGAAGTACCTAGGCATATCTCTAAAACCCATTGTGAGGAGTACCATAAGAACCTATAATTAGTTGGCCATTAAGATGAAATACCATCGAAAAGGGAAATGGCACCTACCTGATTGACTAGTTCCCACCCATGAGGTAAACCAAAAGCTATCATTTATGGAAAATAGGTTATCAATTTTACTTGAGCCATGGAGTGAGGGGTAACTCCCCAATACACAAGTTGTTAGATAACGTTGGTTGTCGATTGAATCCCATGAACCATTAGGAAGTTTAACATACTTGGGATCCATATCTATTGTCAGTTAATAAATAGCAGATTGCATATGTCCAGAGCCGTAATAGATTAATTCCACCGAAAAGAAGTATACATTTTTGTTTTCGCCGTATCTTCTTTCTTTAGCTCCATTTCCCTTGAAGGTTCACTAGAACCCTTGGAATTCCACTTTTCATATTTTCTTCCTTGAGGACCCTATCCCAAATTCCACTTTTCGAAGCTAGAAATCCCACATTTATCTATTTTTAGGGTTTTCCATAACTTCTTTGATTCTCACTCAATTGCCTTCAAATTTTTTCGCAGTGTTCATTTCCTATTTCTACTTCTTTTTCTTGTTAGAAAAAATAGGATAAAAAAGAAATAACAATGATACAATTAAAATAATTAAACAAGATGCAAATCTTAAACACATTAGAAGAGAGACACCGATATAACGTGGTTCACCCATGGGCTACATCCACACAGAAATTGCCAGTCCTTTATTATTATACCATCCAGCAAAATGAAGGGATACAACCTGCAGCAACCCCTCTGCACTTCCTCTTCACACTCCCATAGTCTCTCTCACACAATCACAGAGATTGTTTACAATGTTACAATACAATACACAGTCATATTAAAATGCTAAGATACAATACACAGTCATATTACAATGCTACAATACAATACACACCTGTATTACCATGCTTTCCTTTTATAGGGGAATTACCATGGGAAATACTATGGGTATCCCAATACCATGGGTCTGTAAAATGTTGGCCAACAAATATCCAAAAAATTTCTTTTGGGGGTGTTTCCCCCAAACCCCGGCGAGGGGACGATGTCCACCCACACCCACCAGTCGGGATGAGTGTATAGTAAAAATGGGGTACAAACATAGTTGAAAAATAAAATCTCTGAATCTATAATATTAGGCTTCACAACCAACAATCTCCCACTTGGATACTGATCACAACAACTCCATCGTTGCTTCACTTCCTGGACTATGCTTTGAACCTTAGACTTGGAAAATTTCTTATATTCACATTGATGCTTGAATTTCAATAGAAACTAAGCAGGAACTTGGTTTCTCTCTTATTACTACCTTTGTCAACATGTCTGTGGGATTTTAGCTAGTATGTATCTTTTTCAAATTTAACAGTTCATCTTACAGAACAAATATTAGGAAATGGAACTTGAGTTGTATATGTTTAGCATTCAAATAAAAGGTTGAGTTCTTTTCAAGATGAATGGAACTCGGGTTTTCACTATACATCATGTTATTCTCCTACTTCTTACCCAATTCCTCCATGAACCTATGCAACCAAATCATCTCTTTACTAGCCTCTGTAGCAGCAACATACTCTGCTTCTGTTGTTGAAAGTGAAACAACCTTTTGTAGTTTTGAAATACAACTTACTATTGTTCCACCCACAGTAAATACATACGCTGATATTCTCTTCATGTTTTCTTTATCATAAGCCATATCTACGTCAACATATCCTTGTAGAACAATTTTTGAACCTACAAAACATAATGCATGAGAAGTGGTACCTCTCAAATAACTAAGTATCCACTGTACTTCCTTCCAATGCTCTTTACCTGGATTGTTCATATACCTACTCACAACTCCCACTACATGTGTAATATTTGGTATTGTGCACACCATGGCATACATCAAGCTACCAACTATTGATGAATAGGAAAGCTTGAACATATATTCTATTTCTTCCTATGTCTTGGGACACATCTCCTTACTTAGTATGAAATGGTTGGCCAAAGGTGTACTAATTGGTTTTACATTCTGCATTCTAAACCTCTCCAACACCTTTTCTATGGACTCACCCTGAGACAATGTCAATTTGCAATTTTTCTTCTCTATAGTGATTCTCATACCAAGGATTTTCTTTGCAGCACCCAAATCCTTCATCGCAAATGATTTAGCTAGTTTCCTTTTGAGCACATTTATATCCCGCATGTTAGAACCTACAACAAGCATGTCATCCACATACATTAACAAGATAATATATCTTCCATTATCTAGCCTCTTGAAATAATTACAATGGTCAGAATCACATCTACTATAACCATGTTCTGTCATAAACTTATCAAATTTTAAATACCATTTCATTGGATCTTACTCCAAGCCATACAAGATCTTCTTCAACCTACAAACCAAATCCTTCTTCACTTTGACCCCATACCCTTGTGGTTACTGCATATAAATCTCTTCCTCCAAATCCCCATGGAGAAAGGATGCTTTTACATCTAACCATTCAAGATGCAAATTGTATAATGCCACTAAACTTGAAATAGTCCTAATTGAAGTCATTCTAACAATAGGAGAAAAGATTTCATCAAACTCTATACCTTTACTTTGTGCAAACCCCATTACAACAAGTCTAGCTTTGTACCGCTTCTTGCCTCCATCTTCTTCCTTCGTCCTGTAAACCCATTTATTCAACAATGCTCCTTTTCATGCATGCAACTCAACCAAATCTCAAGTATTATTTATTACCAATGCATCTATTTCCTCATCCAAGCCTCTCTCCCACTTCTTTTTAGTTTCTACCTGCATTGCCTCTTCATAACATTATGGTTTACCATAATCAGTCATCAATAAATAATACACTGAAGGAGAGAATCGCCGGGAGGTCTACTTAACCTGGTAGATCTTCTTACATTTGCAATAGTTTGAGGTACCTACTGCTGCTCTTGATTTTCTGGTGCCCTTGGAACTTCATTTTCTTTGATTTCATCAAGGACTATGTATTATGGGTTTTCATTTTCCTCTTTATTCCCCTGCAACTGATCTTTGTACATAAATTTTTCATTGAATACTACACCTCTACTCTTAAAGATTTTGTGATTTTCGTAATCCCATAAGCAATAACCAAAATCATCAACCCTGTATCCAATAAAGGTACATTTCTTGGCTTTATCCTCAAGCTTTGTTCTATTTTATTTATCAATATGGAAAAATTCTTCACAATGAAAAGTTCTAAGAAATGAGTAGTTTACATTTTTGTATGTCCATTCCTCCTCTGGAATTCCACCATCCAAATCGCTTGAAGGAATTTTTTTTATTAAATACAAAGCAGTATCTACAACATCAACCCAAAAATGTAAGGGAAACTTTGCATGCAATCGCATACACCTTGCACGCGCCATGATCGTTATGTGGAAATTTCAGAAATTTCTACAGGCCAAGTTGTTGCAGTGGGTATTGCAGATCATGAGTCAAGGATGTACAAGTTTTCACACTTTCTCCTTACTCCTCGGGGAATGCGGTCCTATCACATGCCAATGAGACCAGTAAGCTATGGAATGAGAGGTTTGGACACCTCAACTATAGATATCTTCATTCTTTGATCAAAGTAAACATGGTTGAAGGGCTTCCAAACATCAAGTTTTCCAAAGGCACATGCAAGGGATGCATAGTTGGGAAGCATGCATAGCACAAGTATGAGAAAGGAAAGGCAAGAAGGGATGCCTGAGTGCTTGATTTGATCCATTCATATTTTATCAGACCTCTTCCCACACCCTCCTATGAAAAACCAAGGTATGTCTTAACATTCATTAATGATTTCTCAAGGTATTGTTGGGTGTATTTTCTCAAGCAAAAATATGAGGTGTTTGAGATATTCAAAGTTTTCAAGGATTTGGTTGAGAGCTTGAGTGGGAATAAAATCAAGGTATTAAGGAATGATAATGGAAAGAAATATGTTAATAATAAAATACAACAAATATGTGAGGAAAATGGCATTCAAATACAACATTATGTTACTTACACACCTCAACAAAATGGTGTGGAAGAGCGTAAGAATATAACATTGAAGGAGATGGACACATGCATATCAAAGGCTAAGTATTTGTCTCCTACGATATGGAATGAAGCCATCAATTGTGCTGCATATGTTCAAAACAAATCTCCACACAAGGCATTGTAAGATAAAACTCCATTTGAGGCTTGGAGTGGTCACAAGCCCAATGTTTCTCATTTTAGGGTTTCTAGCTCAAAGGCTTGGGATAGAATTCCTCCCATGAAGAGAAAGGCCTTGAAACCTCAAAGAAATGAGTCCATAATGGTTGTATTTGCTGAAAATTCAAATGGATACAACCTATTTGATCCCTCCTCTCAGAAAAACTTCATTGAGAGAAGTGTACAGTTCGAAGAAGAGCCCATGCAAGATATCGAACTAGTCAAGGGGGGTTACTCACACTCTCTCCTCAATGATGATGTAAGTGATGATTATGACTCTAATTTTTTTATTTTTATATGGAATATGAATATTATGACATGCATGCATATCATGAATCACCCATAATTCCAAAATGGGATGAGAAAACCATACAAGAAGTTGGTGATCTTTGTGGAGACTCACTAGACTCTAGGAAGACTAGATCTCAGTTTCACAATGCTTTCTCCACTTGTGATTTGAATCTTCCAGAGGTGATTTATGATGGTTGTATCTGATCCATAGTCATATGAGGAAGCATAACATGATCCAATATGGAAAACATCCATGCAAGAAGAGTTCAAGTCTTTGCAAGACAATGAAACTTGGGAGTTGGTTCCTCTACCTTCCAAGAGGAAACTAGCGCAATGTAAGTGGGTTTATAGAACCAATATGTCTATTGATGGTTCAGATATAAAGTATAATACTAGTTTTTTTTCCAAAATATTCTCTCAACTCCATGAAACTGACTATACATAAACATTTGCACCAGTTGCAAAGATGGACTCTATCAGGCTAGTTTTGGCCATTGTTCCATCTAAGCAATGGGAGGTGCACCACATGGATGTGAAGAGTGATTTTGTTCATGGAGACCTTCATGAGGGTATTTATATGTAGTGTAGTGGGGATTTATCCCCTACTACATGCAAAATCACCTACCCTAGATCGTCCGGATCATAGGGTATAGTTTAGCAATAATAACGGGAAACAAGAACAACAATAATAATATTTTTTAGGTTTTTTCAAATATATTCTACTAACTAACAAAAATAAAAGCATTCATACCTTTTTCTGAAATGTGGGTCATCGTATCCGTCCTAGGAAATGGTCCGCCAGATCCACGGTTTGAATCTCTAGACTCTTCCATGAATGGTTGTCAAATGGGTATGGAGCAAGCTCAACATACACTGTGGGAAATGGCATGGAAAAATATGGGAATAATGGTGAAAAGTGTATGGTGTGACTGAGAGCAAATGGAAAATATGTTTAGGGAAGACCTTCAAGGTGTATTTATAGGTTGGTCCAAGGGTTTTTCACCCATGGTATTTATTTATGGTATTTTGACACATTCTCATTTTTAGGGTTTTTTGGTCCTTTTTGGAGAGACTGGGGATAAATCACAATAAATGCTCATTTCCCTTCATTTATGGGTAAGTAATGATAATGCTTTGGACCATATTTGGTGGAAATTTAGTTGTGAAGGTCAAAATGGAGGAAATAAAGGTGGAAATATGATGTATGAATATGGTTTATACAATGGAGAGATAGGTGAACAAATTTTGGTGTTAACATGTAGTAGTCTAAAGTTTTCATTCATTATACTTCACTTGTTTGTAGGTTGAAGAAGTCCCTTTATGGCATCAAGCAAGCCCCCACGACTTGGTATGCCAAGATGGCAAACTTTCTTATATCACAAGGATTTGAAAGATGCAAATATGATCCTAATGTATATTTGCAACATTTAGATGAATCATTTCAAATAATAGTATTCTATGTTGATGACCTTTTGATCATTGGAATTTGCATTGCTGATATAGGTTCAATTAAGTCTTCATTGCACAATGTGTTTTCAATGTCTGACCTTGTATTGTTGAAACAATTTCTTGTCTTGGATATTGACCAATCTGATGCCAATATTAAGGTCATCCAATCAAAGTATGTTGAAAAATTGTTATTGAAGTTCAATATGGTTGAATGTAAGGCAGCTAAGTGTCCCTTCCTTTCAAGAGTTAAACTAGGTGATTTTAGTTCATCTCCATTTGTGGACAGGTCATTGTATAGGAAGGAAGTTGGGAGGTTATTGTATCTCACACACTCTTGACCTGATTTGGATTATGTAGTAGGTATTGTTGCAAGGTATATGTAGGAGCCTAATGAGATCCATTGGAATGATACTAAAAGGGTCTTGAATTATGTGCAAGGAACCAAACACTTCGGGATACACTGTGTTGCTAGTTCTCCACGAGAACTAGTTGGATTTACTGATTTTGATTGGGATGGAGGTTCCATTGACGGAAAGTCCATTTCATGTTATTTATTCATGATTTCACATGGACCCATATGATGGTCAAATAAGAAACAACACACTATATCCCTTTCATCAGCTGAGGCCGAGTACAGAGGAGCGGTGAATGCAGCTACACAATGTGTGTGGTTGCAAGGCATTCTTGGAGAAATTGGTTTTGCATCTGATTCACCCACTATCATTTGATGAGACAATCAAGTGCAATCAATATTTCCAATGATCCAGTACAAAGACATAGGATGAATCACATTGAGATTGACATGCACTAGTTCTGGATCTTGGTGCATGAGTAGGTGATATCATTGCAGTATTTCCCATATATAGAGCAAAGTGATAACATCTTCACCAAGAGCTTCATAGACAATACATTCACTTATCTGAGGTCACTCCTTGGAGTGGCTGACACATGGTGATGATTGATATTCACATTCATATTTTTCTCCATGTCCATTTTAGAGGAGAGGTTTTGTTCCCATGTGGTTTTCCTTCTTACCTTAGTTAGATGGACGAATAATTTTTTGTAAGAGGTGACTTGAGACTTAGTTTCCAAGGCCTAAATTTTTTATGTTGTTACACTAAATTGGGAGTAAGGAGTGGTGTTAGAGAATCATACCACCTAGTACCATGGTCACATATCACCTGGGACACACCTTTATCTATTTTTCACTTATGTTGCATAGTCCAAACCTCGGTTATGTTGATCTCCTAAGGTATTTGTGGGTATTGGATCATTAATTGTACCCAAGCAGACACATTTGATCATTCAAGAGCACAAGAACCCTCATTAATGACATTTTCTTCCTTGGAGTGCTCCCACTCCTTAAAACTGGGAACTGGTTTGGCCAGAGGCGCTCATGAATGGTATTTGAGTGTTTTTTCTCTTTTGGACTATTAAATGATTCCTAGAGCCACTCCCACTCACACATGCACTCCAACATGCCTAACATACCTTATTTATGCCCTAGCATGCTTCCCCCACGTTCACATGGCCATTCGTGGTCATTTAAGGTCATATGGGAGCTCATTGGTTAACCTAGGGGGTTTGAGGTCCAATCTAAGCCTGTCACGTGTATTCCATTAATTTTCCTCCAAAGGATAAATATTTTCTATTAATGTATTATATTCATGTTCTAGACATATTTACATGTTGGACAGTAATAATAAACTCAATTATTGGCACCATCTCTATGTGTTAATATTGCTTTTGTACACTGTTTTCTACATAATTTGTGAAATTCTTTAGTTGTGAGGATTCTCTTAGCTCCTAGATATTTTTGTGAATCATATTTTCACACATAGTATTTTCTAACCCATGGTATTTACCCATTGTTTTGTTGTTACGTAGTCCTATATATACATTTGGTTAATAATGAGAAGGTATTCTATTGCCCAGGCAATCAATATGTCCATTGTGTGTTCTCTCATATTTTCTACTTCATCTCTTTGTTTGTTAAAATTTAACATGGTATCAAAGAGCATGGTCTGATCCATTTTTCCATCCCTTGCATCCGGTAATCCTTTTCACAAGGTGGAAAACACACATAGATCCAATCTCACAATTGGAGGTTGTTGGTTGTTGGACGAGGCGATTGGAAACACATCAACGTGGAGGAATAGCAAATTTTTATCCACATCTTGAAGAAAAGGGAAAAAATCTTGGCAATTTTTTTTCTTTTATAACACTCACACAAACTGCCTATATATATTGGGAAGTGTGTCTCGCTAAGGAGTAAGGAACCTATTTCTTAGGAGAAGCGCGTCGTTGACGCACGCTGTGCTTAGAAGAAGATCGTCGGTGACACACTTATTGTTCAGCTAAAGCATGTCGATCACTATTCACTTACAACATTTTTTCCTAACTCACCCAGTGACACAATGTGCCAGCATACAAGCTGCGTCATTGTTTTAAAAGTCCAAGAAAGTCCATATCTCCTATCATATTTGTAGATCCAGTATGAACGAATTGATAGTCATAAGAAGATGGCCACACCAAGAAAAAATTTTAGAAGTTAAAGAGTAAGTATTGTTGACGTCGAGTCAAAAGGTTGGAAAGCATTCCAAATTTTTTCAGAAGATTGAAGATCAAAGAATATTGTAGAATATCGAAGAAGATCAAAGAATATTGAAGCTTGAATTTGGAGCTACCAGAAGAGCTGGAAGAGGTAAGAAATATATTAACACCAGTAAGACTATGGCAGAAATTTGATGGAGATAATTATGATCTATGGGATATGAAAGTAAGAATTTTTTTAAGGACACAAGATCTATGGAATTTTGTGGTTGAAGAGGATCCAATTGATCCAAAATAATTTAAGGCTTTGACAGAGTTCCAGAAAGACAGAAGGAAATTTGTTTCCTTAAGTCTCATACAAGACACTATATATTATTCCATTTTTCATTACATTGCAGAACCTTATACTCCAAAAAGAGCATGGGATATACTGGAAGACGTGTTTAGTGAAGAGGAACTAGCTATAGAAGAATATGAATTTGCAAATCATGCAAAGCACCATGAATTCCACCATGAAGTAGAAGACGGTCAAGAAGAACATTTCTTTAAGGAATCCGACCCAGGAAATACTGTTGAAGCCAGTCAAGATGACCATGTTTATGAGGTAGTCACTGATCATGTAATCCAAATAAATATTGTTGATCCATTTATGCTTTTTGATGATAGTAAAAACAACCATGTCAATGTAAACATACCCAATGATGTGAATGATAGTCTCTTTAAGAAAGAGATAATTGATAGCATCCTACAAGCTACAACATTTGTTATGAATAAGAAAGAGATAGTTGATAGAATCATAGAAGTTGCAATAGTTGCTATGAATAAGCAAGAGTCAGTTGATAATAGCATAGAAGCTGCAATAGTTGTTGAGAATGAGCAACAAATAGATGATCGCAACACATAAGAAACACCAGCAAATAGTCCACCCCAGAACCAGAGAAATAGAATTTTGAGGGAGATCTATGAGAAAAATCCTGTTATAGATGAACAACTTCAGTATGCTTTGTTTTCTTCTCAACCCACATATTTTGAAGAAGCACTAAAGGATGCACAATAGGTACAAGAAAATGAAGAAGTCGATGAGAATGATGAAGTAGTTGTCATTGATGGGGAACACAAAGATGTGAATGCTCTCCAAGAAAAGATGACATATATTCATATATTTTCTGACAAAAAAATTTAGTGTATATGAAAATAGACAACAAGAAAAAACATGTTGAAATATAAGAACTAGAAGACTTGCACTATGTTCCACAATCTAAACAAGGCGCCGAAGAACATATACTTCACGTCAAGATCCAAAAGACAAAGAAGAAGCAGTCAAAGTACACATCAAGGAAGAAAGTAAATCTAAATGTTTTGAATGAAATGTAAGTCTAGCTAAGACATAGACCAGCAAGCATCCTTTTGCATTAATAGTGTTGATAATATTTTCCTAGTTTATATTAAGTGGTTGTGTTAAGAATTGTAATATCAATGGTCCATTTCGGTCAATAGTGCATTAATTAGTTGGTTAGTTGAGTAATTGATTTGGTAACCTTACCTAGAAGTAGTGACCCATAGTATTTTCTAACCCATGGTATTTACCCATGGTTTTGTTGTTATGTAGTCCTATATATACATTTAGTTAATAATGAGAAGGAATCTATTTCCCAGGAAATCAATATGCCCATTGTGTGTTCTCTCATATTTTCTACTTCAACTCTTTTTTTTTTAACATTAAAACATCATATATTACATGGAGGTATTCAAACATTTGTAAATAAATCAAATATGCACTCTCATTCACCGCCAACTTGTCCCCTTTATATTAAATAATTTTACATCATAACTTGAGACATATAAGAATTATATAAATAATGGATTGCATCACTCCTAATAAATATGTTTCTCCAAGGTCACTTCATGGAGTAGCAGCAACAATAATAACAAAAGTAATAGCAGTTGTAATGACTTAATAATTCCTCATTTTAAAAATATCAAGTATCCACTTTCGTTGATCTTCAACCATATGATTTGTGACAAATGCTTTGGAGTAACAATAACTGGCATGGAACTCATTCTGCAAAATCATCAATCTCATACATGTTTCAAAGATAAATGCAAAATATGTTATTTTTCCAAGATTTAATAATAATTCGCATGAAATACTAAGGAAATGCAAATGGAAACCACCTTAGGTATAAATCACATGCATAATCATAAAAATGAATTAATAAGCATTAATACAAGGTCATACGAACACAAGAAGGAATTAAAAGTAGGGAAAAGATAGTGTAAAATAATGACAATTCCATGGCCCAACAAGGGATTACTATCATCTTCCCAATAGGAAGATAGGGGCATAAAGGATGGGTGAAACCATAGTGTATGCAATATGATGGGATGTGGCAGGGCCAATGGTTGGACCCACAATTGATTCAATAGGAAGTTTTAAACAGGTGAATGTGTGGACACACAGTATATGCAATATGGGGGGTTGTAGTACAGATGATGGGTGAAACCAATGGAAATGGTGGTGGGGGTGGGAAGCGATAAAATCCCATGAGTTGTATGTGAAAAAATATATAATAAATAGAGTATATGAAAAACTTTAAAAATTAAATTAACTATACTAACATTATATTTGTATCAACCTTGTTCTCCATTGTAGCAATACACCTTAAGAAAAATGAAATGAGTAATATCCCAAATTCATGATGCACCTTATTTTTGGTGCATAGTTACTAAGAAATTCTGTATTCATACATTTTCAAGAATGGCACAAAAACCACAAATTGATCCTTCTACATTACATTGTTTTTGAGTAACTTCAATATATTCTATACAAGCACTATAAAAACTCATAATGGGCGTAAATATGTAATCGTTAAACAATATGTTCATACTATTTCAAGAATACCAATAGAACCTTAGGTTGAGTCTTTTGTGATATAAAGTTATTTAATGCCTTAGTAAATTCTATGCAAGAAACATACTAAAGGTACTAAAGAACCTAAGAGGGTTTTAATGAGTCATAGTTCATATACTTTATTGCATGCTTTTTATTGATGTCCTCTATTCGCACAAAACAAGGCATTGGTTCAATTGGCAATTCTTCACACAACACCTACTATGTCACATCAATCTACTCCGAAGGTGATTATCATTTCGTTTCATCAAGTTCCCTTGCATTATGACTTGATATATGGGATGCTACACTTCTCATGAGGGAAACTTACTTACCGACATTGTATCCTTTACCGTATCATATAATTATCTTTATTATCAAAATAAAAAATTCTCAATTAACCTTTTTAAGTGGATGTTCTCTATGCAGGTGGCTATCTAGTAATAATTATAAAAGCACAAGAGTTGAGCTTCAATTTTCATTTAATACGTAAATCAAGTTGAGGAAAACGCATATACACACATATAGGGGTAAAAAACACAAAGTCATGTAAATACATGGGTGTGAGAAGCCATAAGTGGTGAGGTGCAATGTTGTTTGGATGGAGGGGTGTCATATTAGAATATATACACATTCCAAAAGAAAAAAACATTTACAAATACTTTAAATTTTTGTCAACTAAAACATTAAACAAAAAAGTAATGAGTATATAAAAAGTATTCCATACTAACCTCGTCCAAGAAACGTTCTTGAATAGGATCCTATCTCAAGCCATATCAAGTATATATACAATGCAGGCATCAATGTGGAACGACTATCCTAGAACCATAAAACCCAACTTAGTTATATGAAGGCTTGACACTTGGTGGTCTAAAATCATCAAACAATGTCTCTTGATGAGATGTTCCCACAATTGCACTATGTTGCACTAGACTTCATGTGAAGAATGAAAACATAATAGTACTGACTCAAATCCTATTTTCTATATGAAGTGGTTGGGGTGGGGAGGAGGGGTGCTGGTTTGGCATGCACTTAAGAGTAGGTGGTCTCCATAATGGGTTACATCTATCGATTGCTCGATCCTGAGATGAGCGAATACCACCCCCCTAGAATTCACCAATGTCAAAATAATTGACATGGAGACCAAGAATGAACTCAACCCATCATTTCCAAAAAATATACAAGGATGCCTCCATTAGAGGAAATTTCAACTCAAAATGGGCCTCCTAAAAAAAATTAATAAAATAATAGTTAAAATAATAAAAAAATATTTATTAATTTTGGAGGAAGAAAAGAAAAAAACTACATTTTTGTTTGTATTTTTGACATATCCCCCCTTGCTTTTACTCAAATTTCGATTGGGAGAGAACGTTGGATGAGAAATTAAATTCTGCATCCAATGACTACCCACTCGGCATACTTTTGACGGACCCCTCCAAAAAAACAAGAAATACATGAAAAAACATGATGATGATGTCATCATCATGTTTTTTCAAGTATTTCTTGTTTTTCAGGTAGCGGGGTCCGTCAAAAGTATGCCAAGTGAGTACTCATTGGATGCAGAATTCAATTCCTCATTCAATGAGCTCTCCCAATTGAAATTTGAGTAAAAACACGGGGAGATATGTCGAAAATACAAACAAAAAAAGTAGTTTTTTTTATGATACCTATCCCCAAATTTATATTAAAAGGGTGTTTAAGACCTATACGGTATTTCAAATTTAAATAAATTTCATTGGCTAACACATGATAACATGAAATTTGAATTAGAGTCAAAAGGCCCATTTTGAGTTGAAATTTCCTCTAATGCCTATTATTGAAAGGAGGTTTATAAAATACCATAAACCATCAATCGATGTAGTTTTCTTTATGGTTGTAATGTGCACCAATTCAGGAAAATATGCCTCTTTATTTAATCAGTTGTGTTGTTCAGGAATAAACACCCTTATAACCTAGGGTCTGGGGTTACCAACTTACTTCTAAAACTTGCAGACAATTAGCTTTAGTTAAATGTAGAAAGGAAATATGAAGAAATATTGGACTCACCCGATTACCGACGGTTGATCCAAGCTTTATATTCTTCCGCTCTGCTTCTCTCCAAAGCTTTCAGGGATGCACCTCCTTCACCTGCAAAGAGAAAATTCTCCAAGTACAATCTTATACATGTATATATGACAGGTTAGATAAACAACATATATAGTGCTTAATCAAATATATTCATCAAACCCTAATACATGAAAGAGACTCAACACAAAGTTGGAAGAATAATTCTCTTTATTAACAATCCGTGAATGAGATAAGTATACAACCCAACACCTGAGACAATGACTCCTCTGCAACCAAAGGACTCTGAGTTCTGCTTCTCCAAGACTTCTGAAGATATACCACCAGCATAACTTTGCTCTCCCTGATTCATTATTTTATTGCCCTCCCCAAGGCCTTTATTTATACTTTGGGCAATAGAGCAGTTTCGAAGGTTGAGGAGGTTGAGACAGTTGAGATGGTTAATGATTAGGGCTCAACTAATCTACATTAATCATGATTTATATTTTTTAATGTCGAATGGAGGTGTACGCGACTATTACTATAAGCAACCCGCGTATGACACGCAAGTCTCTTAAAGGAAACCCACATACAGATCTGTACGTGGGTTGTAATGGAGATAGTCGCGTACAGTACACGAGTTATCAACAAGGATAGTCGCATATGTACATGAGTTTCAATGGAGATAGTTGCGTACGGCAATCCATACTTAGAAAAATAAAAATGGCAAGCTGGTTGAAGGATAAATGCATCTCATGTCATGCCCATCTATAGTGTTTTGGCAAACTTCAATCCTCAAATGTCCTTTTGTGTACCAACATAATGAATTGTCGGCACTCGGATGGAGAAGTGCCATTTGGGTCAATAACAAGGTGGTTGCTTGGTTCTAGAGTCAATGAACAAATTGAAAATGGATTATTTGGTTATATTAATTTTTTTAACCTATTCCTTATTAATTCTAGTTGAGTAGTACTCTCTCATCCTAGACTATAGTCACATATATCAGATAATTGGTGATGAACATGGCCAATGGAAGCAACAATGGTGTTAATGGAAGAAACTAGTGATATTTGGGATGGTTCTCTTGTTTTTCTAAGTTCCCCAAGTAAGTTTATATTCTCATCTAAACATTGTTTTATTTTATTGTGTGGGTCTTATGGGGGATTAGTCTTTTGGTATTCATTTGGAATTGTATTTTCTACAATCTTTGTGGATTAATAATTGCATTTCAATTATAAAAACACATTTGTTAAAAATGTAAGTTTCTTAAATGTAAAAAATATAAAATTGGTAAGAAAAATAAGTCTTTCCTATATTATATGGAGGTGAATCCCTAGCAGCAAATGATGGTGAATGATTAATGAATGATGGTGGATGATTGTATATTTTCCTAGCTAGAAAACAATCACATTTGCTTAAAGTGGGGGTCATTATTACATTAGAAAATTAGGACCGCAAAGAAATAACAACAAGCAAGATGCAAATATTAAACACATAAACACATTACAAGAGAGACAACGATATAACATGGTTTACCAAAGATGGGATACGTCCACACATAAATTTCTAGTCCTTTATTATTATACAATCCAACAAAATTAAGGGATACAACCTGTATCACACTCATTGCACTTCATGTTCACTCTCTCACAGTCTCTCTCACACAACCATAGAGATCATTTTACAATGCTACAATACAATACAATACACATTTGCATTACAATGTTTTCCTTTTATAGGGGAATTACCATGGAAAAATACCATGGGTCACCCGATATCATGGGCCTGTAAACTATTGGCCAACAAACACCCCCAAAAAAATCTTTTGGGGGATTTTCCCCCAAACCCACCAACGAAGGGGGTGGTTCCCCCTAGACCCTCATTGGGGGATAATGTACCCCCTCACCCCCCTACTGGGACAAGTGTATAGTAAAAGTGGGGTACAAACATGGTTTAACAATAACATCTCTTAATCAAGAATATCATGCTAAACAACAAATTATCTCCCACTTGGATATTGATCACAACAACTCCACAAGTGCTACACTTGTTGGACTATGCTCTTAGCCTTCGACTTAGAAACTTTCTCATCTTCACCTTCACGCATGAAGGCCAACATAAACTTAGCAGAAACTCAGTTTCTCTTTGGTTACTACCTTTGTAAACATGTTTGCAGGATTCTGGCTAATATGTATCTTTCTAAATTCCACAGTTCATCTTCCAGAGCATATCTTATGGAATGGTACTTGAGTTGTATATGTTTAGTATTTTAATGAGTTCTTTGCAACATGAATGGCACTCTGGATGTCACTATACAACCTTCCATTCTCCTACTTCTTACCCAATGCCTCTGTGAACGTCTACAACCAAATCATCTACTTCATAGCCCCTGTAGTAGTAACATACTCTACTTTTGTTGTTTAAAGTGCAACAACCTTTCTTTGTTAAAAAATACAACTTATTTTTGATCCACCTACATTAAAAACATACCTTGTGGTTCTCCTCCTAGTGTCTTTACCACCAGCCATATCTACATCAACATATCCCTATCGAACAATTTTTGAACCTCCAAAACATAATGCATGAGAAGTGGTACCTCTCAAATACTTGAGAATCCATTATACTCCCCTCCAATGCTATTTACTTGGATTGTTCATATACCTTCTCACAACTCCCACTACATGTGCAATATCTAGTCTTGTGCACACAATGGAATACATCAAGTTGTGAACTACTAATGAAAAGGGAACCTTGGACATGTATTCTATCTCTTCATGTGTCTTGGAACACATATCCTTACATTGAAATGGATGGCCAAAGGTGTACTAACTGGTTTTTCATTCTGCATTCTAAACCTCTCCAATACCTTCGGTATGTACTCACCCTGACACAATGTCAATTTGTTATTTTTCTTGTCTCTTATTATTCTCGTACCAAGAATTTGCTTTGCAACACCCAAACCCTTCATAAAAAATGATTTAGCTAGTTTTCTTTTGTGCACATTTATATCCTACATGTTAGTCCCTGTAAGAACCATGTCATCCACATACATTTAAAAGGTAATATATCTTTCATTATCTATCCTCTTGAAATAAACACAATGGTCATGATGACACCTACTATAACCCAGTTCTGTCATAAACTTATTAAATTTCAAATACCATAAACTTAGAGCTTGTTTTAGGACATACACACTCTTCTTCAACCTGCAAACCAAATTTTCCTTCCGTTTGACCTCATACCCATGTGGCTGCTGCATATAAATCTCTTTCTCCAAATCCCCATGGAGAAAGGTAGTTTTTACATCTAACTATTCAGTATGCAAATCTTCTACCACCACTAGACTTAAAATAATCTTAATTGAAGTCATTTTAATAACAGGAGAAAACATTTCATCAAATTCTATACATTTCGTTTGTACAAACCCCTTTAAAATAAGTCTATCCTTGTACCGCTTATTGCCTCCTTCTTCTTCCTTCAATATGTAAACACATTTATTCTACAATGTTCTTTTACCTACAGGAAACTCAACCAAATCCCAAGTCTTGTTTCTTATCAATGAGTCCATCTCCTCATTCATGACTTTATCCCACTTCTTTTTAGTTTCCACCTACATTAATTCTTCATAACATTCTGGTTAACAAGAATTAGTCATCAATAAATAATATAGTGGAGGATTCATGTGTTCTACTTAACCTCGTAGATCTTCTTACACTTGCATGAGTTTGAGGTACATGTTGTTGTTCTTAATTTTATGGTAACTTTATAACTTCATTTTCTTTGATTTGATCAAGAACTATGTACTCTATTTTTTCCTTTCCTCTTTCTTTCCCTAGAATGTATCTTTGTGCATAACCTTTTCATTGAATACTACATCTCTAGTCCTAATGCTTTTGTGATTTTCATAATCCCATAAGCGATAACCAAAATAATCAACCCGTATCCAATAAAGGTGCATTTATTGGATTTATCCTCAAGCTTTTTTCTATTTTTTTATGAAGTCCCTTTGTTTATTAAGTAAACATCAGTATCTACAACATCATCACAAAATTGTAAGGAAAAACCTACATGCAATCTCATACACCTTGCATGCTCCATGATCGTCCTATTCATCATTTCTAACACAACATTTTCTTGTGGTGTTCTTAGGATTGTCTTCTCTCTTCAAATCCCATGGCATGAACAATAAATATCAAACTCCTTGCTGTAGTATTCACCTCCATTCTCACATATGATAAATTTCAACCTTTTTCTTGTCTCATTCTCAATCAAATCTTTTCACTTCTTAAAAGTAGAAAACACATCAAATTTATGTCTAAAGCAATAAACCCAAGTTTTTCTAGTTGCATCATCAATAAAAGTAACATAATAACAAGAGCCACCAAGAGATTGTACTTGAGTCAGTCCCCATCCATCTGTATGCACAAGCTCTAACTTTTTACTCTTCTTCTATTTCCCAACCCTGATAAATATAACTCTATTATTTTTTCTGTTGACACAACTCTGTCGACATGGTTTCACTCACTGTCGACTCCCTTCGACTCACTCTCCCTAAACACTGGCCCAGATAGGTTTTAACCTATCCATCAACACTTGCGAAGCAAATGGAGTCTCACCTGATATGTTTGAGGGAGGGTTGTAGGAACCAAGTTTCCACAGTAGGGAAGAGGATGTGCACTGTTAGTCTCTTTCTGCCTGCATACAACTCAGCGATCCAGAAAGGGTTTTTCACTTTAGCATAAACTATTCACCATCATTCGCATTATATCTAGTATCGCAACATTTCATTACTCGAAAAATAGGTCGACATGTAAGAATTCATTCATCATGCGAATACTTCTCATCATTCAAACAAGCGAAACATGAAGAGATCAGATCGAAACATATTAACCATTTAGATTTCATCACTTCAGATTGAATTAATTAATAGAAGAGACAATACATCACAAGATTAGAAAACATCATAGATCACATCACAAATAAATACAACATAGAATTTCCAACAACTTCCTTATCATATTAAATTTCGCAGGTCAAAATACATCTTCAAAACACATCCCTTAGTTGACAGTCTCAGACCAAAACCACAAATTACAAAACAGTACGCAATACACAGACTCAGAAGATGATCCAATAATATCACCAAAGCTGATCTAAAAGATGATTATGATCAAGATTCCTAACTCTATCTATAGGTTTACTCCTTTTACAAAAAGGTCCATGGTAACCAACTCTTAACTAGCTTGGACCAAAATTACAACAAGTGTGACTAACCCGACCACTTGTCGACATCTTTCTCTTGCACTGGTTGACTTCCATCTTACCAGCATCTTTCTTCATGTTGCACCATGCGCACTTGATCCCCTTCCAACAAGTCCCCAACAAAAAGGTGTGTCTTGTCCTCAAGCTACATCAATTGGATATCGTTTGTGTGTTGATATTGACCTTGAAGTATTCATATTCCTTCTTGACTTCTTCGAGTGCTTCCTTAGACCACATTCTTACTGCTTCGCAATATTCCATGTACTTCTCAGTCAGATGCACTGTAATTTTTGTTGTCACCTACATGTGGTCCTCTTGAGTGTTGGCGAATGCGTCCAGAGCGTTAAGTGCCAACTGTTCGTCGAGGTCCTAGAACTCATCCAACTGTGTAGTGCAGCGTCGATTCCTTTCTTGTGCCTTGCTGGATCGTTGGAGCATCTTCAATTATTCTACCTTGGTGACCTGTAAAACTAGGGGCATCATTTTCAGGGATGCCCACATCCTCGCTAGTTGTTCCTCCTCCTTATGAAGTTGCACACTTAGTTGTTGTAATTTCTCATCCTGGACCACGTTCATCGAAAAACTGTGTGGTCTCTTCTGCCATTGTCTTGGCCATTTTCTCACAATATTTGAGCTAAGCTGCCGCATCCTCAAGCTTACTGCAACTTGTTTAGGTGGTGTACTTGATACTATGTGTGCTTGGAGCCCCTTGTTCTCCTTCTTTAAATCTGCGACGATTTGGCATAGTCATAGTATCTTTGCTTCTGTAAACATGTATGTTGTGATGTCAAGAATTTCTTGGCATGCGACTACGATGGCCCTTTCAAATTTCTTGTGGTCATCTAAGGCCTTTTCTTTGGACCTGATCTCTACCTCCTATTCCTTCTTCAATCGCTCGACTTATTCTTATGCTTGGGTGACTTAATCATGTGACTTTATTAGATTATCACGGACAATCTCGTCCCGTTTCATGATCTCTTGGCTGGATTCCTTCTGTAGTCATGTAACCATGTGTTTTGGAAGCTCGTTGATGTCGAGAATGATTACATCAAATTGTTGCATGGATGCGTTGACATATTCACTTTCAGTCTCTAAGGTATGTGGTGGAATCTTTGCACTCTGCACCCTTTTTCATATACTTATCTCTATTATTCATTGCAATACATCAACTTTGGGTACCTTCTCTAATATAGAATTCATTAGGGATTTCAATAATCCCTTAACCTGATGTAAATAGCCGATCAAATGGTGTGCTTCACTCTCAAAAGTTGTGTTAGTGATCACGATGAGTATGCGAATCACTTGGTGTCCTAGACAAATATTCCTCTGATTCCTTGTCGGACTCCTTTTCCTTCTCCGGATCTATTGCCATGTCAGGTGGTGGCCCCACTTCTCTGTCTAACAGTTCCTCTATGCTAACCAGAAATTTCCATTCAACGGGCCATTCGTTAATAAGGGCTCTAGTTCCTCATCTGTAATCTTATACAATGTGGTGATCCATTGCTTTTCGTCATCACGTCACTCTTGGATATAGATGGCATGGGGTCCCATCACAAAGCACGCTACTCGTAGATACTTTTTCCACGCCTCCTCTGTGAGATGCAAAACCTTTCCTGATGCGTCTCGAAGCGCATCCCAATACAAATAGAACTGAATGGTGCAGTCAACTTGTAGGTCCTTAATATTGAGCCACCAAAGGTTCTGATAACGTGCGCCCTTGCATGTCTGGATGACTGCTATGTCCATTCCTTGGTAAAATGTGGATTCCATCCAAACCACAAGTGCAATTAAAATTAAAAGCCACGAATATGTAAATGGTTGCTTACCTTCTCGTTCCATCATTACATCCTTAGTTAATTGATTCAATAGAAACAACAACCATTTCATCTGGACTACTGCGGCGCACTGCTCTACGCATGTGATTAATCTTGATGTGCACTGATTCGGTCTGTTCTTTCGCACCATCTTCACAGCCAAAAGCTTGGTTGTGACTCAGACAACCTTGTCTTTGATGGTATTTATGAAATATGCACATTTATCCCTGACAATGCCATACTTCCTTTTAAGCTTCATCGCTAATCTCTTAACATTTTCCTTTCCCTATAAATACTACGATGGGTCGCTAGCCGCCATCGAAAACCTAGTAATCTGTGATATCAATTCAATTGTGACCGGTACCTTTGTGTCGAGGAAAAGATACCCTCTATGGAAACATGCTAACAACTTCTTCATGCATGCATTTTCTTCTATCAAGCGGCCGAAATGTGGCATGTGGGTGATTCCCAACAGTCCCGACCACTGCAACCCTAGAGCCCACCAATGTGGAACTTTAACAAGTGGACCTCCATTGCCCAACATCTGTGCTTCCTAAGGCTTTGTTGTGCATTCTGGATATGCTAGAATGTCATTATCGCTATAGGTCAATTTCATCAGATATGACACAATATTCATGGTGACGTGCACCCCTTTTGGTGTCGTAGGCATCTTGATGGGATACAGTTGATTCTTTGAAAGCTTGACTACTGGTGCATCTACCTCCTACGGTGGTACATACCCAGGGGTATCATCAACAGCTACTTCCTTCCGCGTTGTGGAGTCCTCTCCAACGGTTGTCGATGGCCCAGGCTCTGCCTCAACTTTTGTGACCCGGGTGGTACTGCATGTGGACCTCTTCTTCCATTGTGGATATTTTGGGCACTTTGTGCCCCTCTTATTCCTTCCTACTCTTGGCATTTCCTCTTGAATATCTAGTCTTTATTCTACAATCAGTGTCATCAATGGAGGATATGTATGGATGCTACCACTCGATATGATCTGGTCCATTTCTACAACTCAATCACACTCTCACTCTTCACTCTTCTCTATTAATGGCCTTCGCTCTAATATGGTCAAATATCATAGTGGTTCATTCAACACCCCTCCTGTCGATTCTTATAACCTTGAAAGCACTTGTGCAAATCATTTCGAACATCATGACCAAATCCTCTAACGATTGACTGAATATGTTGTTGATTCTGCAAATCCAACGGTCTAATTCCCCATAAATGCATGTCCCATTGACTTACATCAGGGTCCGTATGGTTTAAATACTTCATTTGTTTCCTAATTTGACCCCATCGCACCTCGACAAATGTCGCCAAACTTCCTTCCTATTGCGACTTGTGCCTCTGTTCTTTTCTTGCAATCTTCTTATGTTCCGATAGCCTCCTCTACAGTAGATGTTACATCTCTCTCTCTCTCTCTCTCTCTCTCTCTCTCTCTCTCTCTCTCTCTTTGATGTTCAGCTTTCTAGTTTTGGTTTAGCACCTAGCTATCCCGATAGGGTTTTAGTCAACTACTATTCATCAGCTTCCGCGTCAATGCCTCATCTAACTGTTGTAACTATATCGCACCTCCATCGGTGATGAAATGAATTATGTATGGTCCTAACCAATGCATTTGTAACTTACCTGGATGCTTCACAAACTTGTTGTCATAAAGGAGAACAATATCTCCTCGTCGGAGGTACTTTTCTTTGATATGTTGATCATGCCATGCCTTCTTGCTATCCTTTTCAACTTGCTAGTAAAATCCTACGATGAACCGATCTTCCTCGAGCTGCACCAACTATGGAAATCATTCTTCAAGCGCTCCTCCATCATCCATACCCGTCATTGCTGCGATGTGCAGGATGGGAACAATATACTCCATTGGCATGACTGCTTCTTTGCCATATACCAGCTTGAATGGTATTTTCCCCATCAACCATTCGCATGTAGTCCTATAGGCCCATTATATCGCAGGAATTTTCAAATCCCAGTCATCCTAATTCATGTTACATACCTTTATCAACGCATGATCCAATACTTTATTGAATGCTTCAACCACACCATTTTCTTGCGGGTGATAAGGGGTACTCTTCTTACGATGGATCTGAAAATCCTCCATCATTGCATTGATCATAAGATTGACAAAGTGACTCCCTTGGTCGCTCATCAATATATTTGGGAAACCGAATCAAGTAACGACGTTGTCAAATAGGAACCTCATATCTATCGTTGTTGCACAATCCGTCATCGATGTTGCTTCCGCCCATCTAGTGAAATAGTTTATCGTAGTGATAACGTATTGCACACCTGTCCTTTTTCCTGGAGGATTGATGGGTCCCACAAAATAAAATTCCCACTTATCAAATGGTTGCAACGTTACTTGAGGTACTAATGGCATCTCATCCTATCACAATGGCTTCCCCGTCCTTTGAAAGACGTCGCAACTTTTTGCATAATCAGTGGCATCGTTGTGTATGGTTGGCCAACATAGGCTAGCATAGATTATCTTCTTGGCAGTTGCACGACCTCCATAATGGCCTCCTGCAACTACATCATGTGCCTCATCCAATATTTTTTCATGCTCATGTAATAGAACATACCGACGCAAAATTTCATCCACCCCCATTTTGTACAATTGTCCTGCGATGAGCTAAAAATCCACAACTTTTATAACTAGTTGTTTCTTCTGACTAGTGGTGAAATATTCTGGAGCAATTCCTGTTGTCAAAACTAAATAATTTTTTCATAGTGTTCATCGACCATCCTGATCTTAAACAACTGCGCATCAGGAAGACCATCCTCAATGCTGGTTGGTTCTTCATCAAAATTGATCCTTGACAAATGATCAGGTACTGCATTCAACCTTCCTAGTTTTATGATGATCTCAAAATCAAAATCCTGAAAAAGTAGCAACCATCGACAGATTCCCCCCCCCAACAAAAGATTATATTTCACCAGGTACTTTAGCGTAGAGTGATCTGTAAACATTTTGAAGTGTCCTCCCAGTATATAATGACAAAAATTTTGTAGGGAATATACCATCTCCAAGCCTTCTCTTTATGTCATCATGTAGTACCTTTCCATAGCAGACAACTTCTGACTTGCGAATGTGATTGGGTGATCAATCATTCCTTCTTCTGGCTACGCTAGAATTACTCCTAGTGTGAATGATGATGCATCAACATGGACATGGAACTCCTTCATCCAATCTGGAAAGAATAATATTGGTGCTTCGGTCATCTTCTACTTGAGAATGTCGAGACTTTTTTGACATTCGTTCGTCCATTCGAACTTCGCATCTTTTTTAAATAGTTTCTCCATTGGTGTTGTAATTTCTGCATACCCTCTTATAAACTTGCGGCAATATCCGGTGTGACCCAATGTAGCCCTTAACTTATTTACAGTTTATGGTGCTGGGAGGTCGATAATTATCATGATATTTGTGGCATCGACCAACATACTCTCCTTGCAGAAAATTTGTCCCAACAAAATCCCAAACGGAGTATAAAATATGCACTTCTTGAGATTTAATGAAACCTGGTGTTGTCGACATCTTTCCAATGTTAGTCGAATCTTCACAATGTGATCTTTGATCAACCCATAGACCGTCCGGTGATCCATGTAGACCACCAAAAAATTATGAATAAAGTCCTTAAATGCAGCTACAACTATTCATGAGAATATCACAAGTTTGTTTTTGAGACCAAACGACATCACTATGTACTGAAAACAACCCCACTCTGTGAATAAAGTGGTTTTATGTCAACATTCCTTCGCAATTTTGATGTGGTGATAACCAAAAAATCCATATGTAAACGAATACACCTCTTATCCTCTAACGCCTTCCAACACCTCATCTGTAAATGGTGTACGGAATTACTCATGTAGACATGCATCATTTAACTTTCAGAGGTGAACACATGTCCGTACTTCTCTCATTTTCTTATCTTGAAAAACCATCGAAATGATCCATTCTAACTCCTCTACTGATTCGATGATGTCTGCATCCATCATCCTGTCGATCTCATCCTTTACTTGCTCCTTGTATCACGTATTTAATCGATAAGGACGTTGTTTCATGAGTTTCACATCCGAATTTAGCTGGATTCTCATCTCTCCCAAGTCACCTAAAATCCCTTTCATCTCAGTAAACTTTGTTGGAAACAAGTCCTAGAATTTATGCAGTAGATCAGTAATATTCGCCATATTTTCCTCATCCCAACAATCTCTAACATTGGAAAACTTTGGATCTTCTATCGTCCCTATGTTGACCTTTCACATCTTGATTGGTTTTTGGACTTTATACATCGGTTTCGTCAGTGCTACGATATCTCAACTACCTTTAGATTCTGCAATGTTGATATTGCATGGATCATCCCTGTCGTTTGGTTCTCCTATAACATTATAACATTATGTCATCAACTGTGACGAAGGTACTTCATGCGATTCCACCAGAAATGGTACTAAAATAATTTCCAATACAATATTGGGGATGTGCTGTAGTGCACAATGTATCGTTAGATCCACACTTATGAAACTAAAAGTGTGAGTGAAGCTGATTGCCAAATATTCCTAGGTTCTAATTTCCTTTCTTAGCTATGTAGAAACATACCATCTCCTTGGTATTTCATCCAATGCGTGAACAAAGGAATGTACCCATTCCTCCTTGGGATTCGATACCCATGAGCTCTGAAATGCCACCAAATGATCATTTGGATTGTACCTTCCATCATACCTTATGTCAGGATATTTCTCTGCTTCATCAAAGCGAACCCCCATTAGTCTATGAAAACATTTCCAATTTCCCATCGAATCCTTATGTGTCGTCCACCATCTTATCGGAGTATCCTTTAGTGCGTTATCCAACGCCAATAGTCGTTGTGGTTCAGATACTTTATCTTCGAAGTCATCAATAAACTTCGCCAAATTAGGTAACCCTTCATAGGTTGGAAGCTCAATAGTTTATGTTGTGACAGAATAATGATGTGAGCAGCAGAGATGATGATCCAAGATAATGAGCAGCATTGATTAGCAGAAAAGATGGGCAGAGATAGCTGGCAGCAGATTGAGAAGACTATTGCAGCAGTGTTGAGCAGATTGACGAACAGTGTTCCAGCAGGTTGATGTGATGGGCAGAGAAGATGAGCAGCTTTGATGTGACAGAGATTTCTTGTGTGACACAAGTGTACTGTATTGTAAAAGCAAGCTTGACTTGCTTTTGAGGTTAGGATACCTCAAACCATTCTTAGCAGGGTCTAAGAAAACTAGGCAGGGTCCTGGATTAAGAGTAGGTGCTCTATGTATTAGTAGGTTCTAATTTCGCCTAACGGTTGTAGCCGAACCCAAATAATATAAAAAGATTACAAATTTATATAGAATGGTGTTCTTCTGTGTTATGGTGCTTTATGAATGAAATGCTTATGTCATGTGAATGATGTTTATGAAATGATTATGGTAAAGTGTTGATTTGATGAATTGGTAGCTAACCATGAGAAGCTAAGAAAGGTGTAAAAATTGGCTTCACACTGATTCACCCCCCCTCTCAGTGTCAACATTTGGTATCAGAGCAGGCCTTCGTCACAAGCCTAACAAGCTTGAAGGAGATCCTTAGACACAATGGAGGAAAAGAAAGAGTCATCAAGCAATGATGTCCCTGTACTTGATGTTACAGATTATTTCAGTTGGAGGAGCAAAATGAAGGCTTATCTGAAGAAGTTCGGGATTTGGGAAATTGTCATCAATCCACCCGCTCCATCAAACAAGAAAGGAAAACCAACTGCACAGAAGGAAGCGAAGAAGGACAACACTACAACCTTGAAGTTCCTCATGGATGGACTTCCCAGTTCAGTGAAGGAAAGTGTAGGAGAGTTCACTTCGGCAAAAGACCTATGGTTCAAGTTGGAGAGTGAGTATCAGAAGGCAAGACCTGAACCTGAAAAGACAGATAAAAAATCAGAAGACAAGCCCCCAGAAGAGCTAAATCAAGAAGAAGATAAATAAGAAGAGGACTCTAGTAAAGGTATGGACTCTTGTGATTATAATGATAGCTTGTGTGATGAAATTGAGAAGGTTCTTGCAGAAGATGATGAAAGGCTATCAAAGACTGCACATCAGATACATCTCACATTGCTAAATATTGATCTTAGAGCCAATTGGTTCCTAAACACAGTAAATCTGAACTAGAGTGATTTCTCGAAGTTCAAAAAGGAAATCTTGGACTCCTTGAATGAATATCAGCAGAAGACCATGTCAATGAAAGTGTTGCTTCAAAAGCTTAAAGACAAGGACAAAGAGTTGCGAGATCAAATGAAAGACAAGGATGTCGAAATTGAACAATTAAAGTCTAAATTGATCAGGCAAAAGGAAGAATCAGAAAAGCCTGCTCAAGAGCTTGAAGAAACTAGAGAGGTCAATCATGATCTGAAGACTCAGCTGGAGGAAGCCAAGAGGATCAAAGAAATCTTGAAGAGTTAGCTAGAAGAAAAGGAGGAGATAGTCCAGAAGCTGGAATTGGAGGTAGTTGGTCTCAGGAAGAAAGATAAGAAAAATGAAGCCTTGGTCAAACTCCGGGACAGCTCAATTGTCCTAGATAAGATCTTAGAGTGTCAAAGATCTCCTCTCGACAAAACTGGTCTTGGTTACAGGAAGAACAAATAAAAACTTGAAGATGACACTTGGTCTCTGAAGACTCCAGAAGCAGGTCCATCAACATCCAAAGCTGCTCCCAGAGCACCTGCACGTGACAATAGGAAGTTTGAAAGTTCAAAGATGAAACAAGGAGTTAGGTCGGTTCATCAAAGCAACTTCATAAAGGAAACAGCTCCAAGACCCAGGTATGAAAGTGGTTTCAATGGTTATTGTTATTATTGTTCTAACTTTGGTCATAAGGCTATGGATTGTAGGTTCTATGGAAGGAGAAGGGCTGGAAGCCCCAATGACTCAGTTAGATGTTGGACATGCAATCAAGTCGGACATGTTGCTGCCACATGTCACACATTGAGATGCTACTCTTACAGTGGGTTTGGACACAAAGCCCATGAATGTGCCAGTCAAAGAATTCAACCAAGAAGAAGTACTTCATACATGTCAGCAAGAAGATTTGAAGATCAGAAGACAAATGCCTACAGTCAGGGATATGCTCAGGCATGGAGAAATGAAGTGGATCAAAGAAGTATTGGAAGTTCCAACAGCTCAGTTAGGTGTTGGTCATGCAACAAATTTGGGCACAAAGCACAAAACTGTTGGAATGATATGAGGAGACTAACATATAGCTCAGCCAAGAAAACTAGCAAGGACTATGAAGGAACAGATGCTCAAAGAACAGATGTCAAAAAGCAGGTATGGATGAGGAAGACCGAGCAGTTGTGGTTAGGAGAAGATGATCAGAGCAGGGAGGATGGCTGCCATATGGCAAGCCAAGTGTAAGGTCTCTCAAAGACCTTAACACACATTGAGTTCATGAGGCCGGAGAATGAACTCAAAGGAGAAATGATAGTTACTCCAGGCATACAGACAGGTCCTAGGATCGTGCATATTAACAGGGGGAGCAGTCAACAGTGATCAGAGATTTCATAGACAGGTATGTGGGCACCCTTTTCCATTGATGCCAAAGGGGGGAAGATGAAGACAAAGGGAGAGATGAAGACAAAAGGGGAGAATGCTCATAGGGGGAGCATGAGTTGTTGTCATCAATGACAAAGGGGGAGATTGTTGATGAAATTGTCATTGATGCCAACATGGTCTTGATGTCATTGATGCCACCATTTTTCTGAAGATATTGAAGACCCAGCTAAACCCAACTAATGATGCAGAAGACCCTAGAGATGGTCTTGAAGTATGGGAGCATAAGTCTATATCAGGCTCTTCTGTAGTGAGAGGTTTGGTTGTTGTGGGTTTACTTGCCTTTAAGGGTATATACAATACAGGGAAGAAAGTTTCATGGGATATAAGAAAGGTTTTGGAGATTTTAGTTACAAAAATCAAAACAAAGACCCTTACTGGAAAAGAAGTTGAGATAGATATTGAACCCAATGATACAATTGAGCGAATTAAGCAACGAGTTGAGGAAAAGGAAGGAATACCTCCTCTACATCAAAGCACTAACCCTTACCGGAAAAGAAGTTGAGATAGATATTGAACCCAATGATACAATTGAGTGAATTAAGCAGCGAGTTGAGGAAAAGGAAGGAATACCTCCTCTACAGCAAAGCACTAAGCTTTTCCAACTCAAATCAATGCAGCATTAGCATCAGCCACAAGGATTTTGTTTAGAGTTTTGTACTTATTTGGGTTTTTAAGTAGCTGGCTTATCTATGGAGGAAAACAGATGAATGATGAAAAGACAGCCCGTGAATACAATTTTGACAAAGGTTTTGTACTTCATCTCGTGCTGGCTTTGCGTGGTGGTTGCTAGTGGGAAATGGGCGATCTCTAGCAGATTATAACATTCAGAAGGAAAGCAGCCCTCTACTCTTATTAAATAGAAATTTTAAATTAATATTAAAATGACCAAATTGAAAACATATATCCAGCAAAGTCGGCCCCATTGAAAAATTTACAAGTCGGCGCATAATAATAAAAAATTCATTAAAAAAATATTATAATATAAGTCAGCTCAGTTTTTTTTTGGAAGAGGATTAATATAAATACTCCACGTTTCTCCCTTTAGGGGTGGAGTTTTATGGAGAGCTCTGTGATTTTATGTGGCAACAGATAAATTTTTATTGTGTGGCAGCGTGGAAATTTTTTGTTTTTCAGCGTGGAAATATTTTTTATCAGCACCGTGGGAACTTCTGGGCATTGCTGGCATCAATACACTACTTTTAAACTACTATGGGTTTGCTGGGAACAACGTGGGAGCCATCTGAATGGTGTATTTTGGGTTGCTGGCCTGTGTGTTCATGAAATGAACAGTCCATAACATTCTGTTCAGCATTTCGAGGATTCTGGGCATGAAATCTCTTGAGTTGGAGGTCGTGTTCTTCATTGGGAAGTCACATCAAGCGTAGAAGGAAGAGTTTCACCTTCCTGGCCAGCGTGGAAACTCTACATGCAACTTCAAATGGTCATCTACCAATTGCAAATCCTGTGGCAACCAATTGCAGTCCCTAATCATCACCTACAGTAGTATTAAATCCATCTTGTGCCTTGTCCTCTCATAGCAGATCTGCATATTATATTACCAGGCATCCAAGCTGCTACAGGAAGTGGGTTCCAACTCAGCAATCCATTGAAAAATAGAGCTGCTGCTAGACATCTTATATATTGCTGAAGTCGACCAAGGAGAAGCATATGCTACAGGTTTCTGGGCGAATTTTTATGGTATTATTACAAAAGACTTGAAGTTTGTATCAAGTTGTCCACCCATCACCCACAACACTGGGAGATTTCATTCATAGATGTAAAAGGCTTATATTTCCAGATATGTACCACTCGATCTACAGGCCAAGTCTTGTTGAAATATATATATCAGCACTCTGATAGATGACAGAGAATGGATCAAGTATAAACATTGAATTAACCACTATATGATGTTCAGTATGAATACAATCTAAAATTGCAAACAGAGATGATCAGATTAGTAGCAGACTTGTTGCTACAGATAGTGACCGCAAACATGAGTGTTTTGACAGTCAAGTGGTGACAGTCTTTATCTTGATGAAGATGATGTAGATACATTGAGCCAGACCATTATTCCCCTTTGCATTTCTTCTACTGTAAAAAGGGAAGTCAATTTGGCTTACTACTGCAGTATATGTTCTTCCTTGGAATTTTATGGTGTGGCTGAGTTATCACTGAAATTATTGGGAGTCGATTTGGGAGAAGGAGATAAAGTATTGCGGCTGTTTAGAAAGCTCCTGAGTATGACATTAATTGTTCAGTCACCTACAGCATTATCATAAACACTTCCAGCTTTGGGACAGAGTGTTTTGATGGTTCCTTGAAGAAGTACGACTCACAAGCTTGAATCAAGCCAATGCTCACAGTCATAGCACAAGCTCTTGATGAAGTTTGATGAAGAGTGATGATCTAGAATGATCAATTTGTCATGCCTAGTTTGGTAAGTACCTTGTAGCTCTCTGAGTTTTGTATAGCAAGTTGCTTATGACAGGGTATTAAGGTTCATTGTGAAGCATTACTTGACTACTTTGGAGAGCAAGGTTTGGGAATATTCAAGGCAGAATTTTGACGGTCAAAGGGCTGTGATTATGAGGCTTAAGTGTGTAGTTTTCTGCACTTACTGGATTTGAAGAAGATTTTTGAAGAATCAAAATAGGGATGAAATAGGACTACCTGTTTGTGTAAGAATTGATGATACAATGCTGATTGAGAATAGTCTTTTATAGGACTGTTTGGAAGTCTATTGGATAAGAAAGACAAAAATGATGACTATACCCATGACATACAGGATGAAGTATACAGTGTGGACAGTATGTTGATCTGCCAGTGAACACATACTAATGAACTGAATGATGATATATGTCTGAACATGGACAGAATGATGTAACATGCATGGACAATGTAGAGTTCATGGAAAGAATGGAAATAGGGCAGTGGCAATGACATGTTGTATTGTGGACAGAATTAATATGAATGTGCTGGATAGAATAATGATGTGAGCAGCAGAGATGATGAGCCAAGATAATGAGCAGCATTGATTAGCAGAAAAGATGGGCAGAGATAGCTGGCAGCAGATTGAGAAGACTATTGCAGCAGTGTTGAGGAGATTGACGAACAGTGTTCCAGCAGGTTGATGTGATGGGCAGAGAAGATGAGCAGCTTTGATGTGACAGAGATTTCTTGTGTGACACAAGTGTACTGTATTGTAAAAGCAAGCTTGACTTGCTTTTGAGGTTAGGATACCTCAAACCATTCTTATCAGGGTCTAAGAAAACCAAGCAGGGTCCGGGATTAAGAGTAGGTGCTCTATGTATCAGTAGGTGTTGATTTCGCCTAACGGTTGTATCTGGACCCAAATAATATAAAATGATTACAAATTTATATAGAATGGTGTTCTTCTGTGTTATGGTGCTTTATGAATGAAATGCTTATGTCATGTGAATGATGTTTATGAAATGATTATGGTAAAGTGTTGATTTGATGAATTGGTAGCTAACCGTGAGAAGCTAAGAAAGGTGTAAAAATTGGCTTGACACTGATTCACCCCCCCTCTCAGTGTGAACAATCTTAGGCCATATCAAGTATATCTACAATGTAGGCATCAATGAGGAACAATTGGACGAGAACCAAAAAACCCAACTTAGTTATATGGAGGTTTGACACCAGGTGGTCTAACATCATCAAACAATGTATCTTGATGAAATGTTGCTACAATTGCACTATGTTGCACTAGACTTCATGTGAAGAATGAAAACATAGTACTACTTACTCAAATCCTATTTTCTAGATGAAGTGGCTGGGGTGGGCAGGAGGGGTGGTGGTTGGGAATGCACCTAGAAGTAGGTGGCCTCCATAATGGGTTACATATATCAATTGCTCGATCCTAAGATGAGAGAAGACCACCCCCCTGGAATTCACCAATGTCAAAATAATTGACTTGGAGACTAAGAATGAACTCAACCTGTCATTTCCAAATAAAATACAAGGAGATCTCCCTATTAATGAAAGGAGGTTTATAAAATACCATAAACCATCGATCCATGTAGTTTTCTTTCCATGGTTGTAATGTGCACCAATTCAAGAAATGATGCCTCTTTCTTGAATCAGGTGGTTGCTTGGTTCTAGAGTCAATGAACAAATTGAAATGGATTATTTGGTTATATTAAATTTTTTAACCTCTTCCTTATTAATTCCAATTGAGTAGTACTCTCTCATCCTAGCCTATAGTCACATATATCATATAATTGGTGATGAACATGGACAATGGAAGAAACAATGGTGTTAAGGGAAGCAACTAGTGATATCTAGGATGGTTCTCTTGTATTTTTAAGTTCCCTAAGTAAGTTTATTTTCTCATCTAAACATTGTTTTATTTTAGTGTATGGGTCTTATGGGGGATTAGGGTTTTTGTATTCATTTGGAATAGAATTTTATACAATATTTGTGGAGTAATAATTGCATTTCAATAATAAAAACATATTTGTTAAAAATGCAAGTTTCTAAAATGTAAAAAATATAAAATTGATAAGAAAAATAAGTCTTACCTATATTATATGGAGGTGAATCCCTAGCAACGAATGATGGTGAATGATTGATGACTGATGGTGATTGATTGTATATTTTTGTAGCTAGAAAATAGTCACATTTTCTTTAAGTGGGGCTCATTATCATGTTAGAAAATTAGGATTCCAGATCAATAAAAGTAAACAAGATGGAAATATTCAACACATAAACACATTACAAGAGAGACACCAATATAACTTGGTTCACCCAAGATGGGATATGTACACACAAAAATTTCCATTCCTTTATTATTATACCATCTAGCAAAATGAAGGGATACAACATGCAACACACCCATTGCAATTCCTCTTCACTATCTCAGAGTCTCTAGCACACAATCACAAATATCATTTTACAATGCTACAATACAATACAATACACAATTGTATTACAACTTTTTCCTTTTATAGGTTAATTACCATGGGTCACCCAATACCATGGCTCATAATCTATTGGCCAACAAACATCGCAAATTAATTCTTGGGGGATTTTCCCCCGAACCCCCTTGCCAAGGGAGATGGTCCCCCGTAAACCCTCGTGGGGGGTCGATGTCCCTCTGCACCCCCCTGCTAGGACAAGTGTATGGTAAAACTAGGGTACAAACATGGTTGAACAATAACATATTTGAATCTGGAATATCATGCTCCACAACCAATAATCTCCCACTTGGAGACTGATCACAACAAATCCACCACTGCTACACTTACTAGACTATGCTCTGAAATTTGGACCTAGAAAATTTGTCATCTTCACCTTCATGCTTGAAGGCCAATAGAAAATGAGCATAAACTCAATTTATCTCTGGTTACTACCTTTGTCAACATGTATGTAGGATTTTGTCTAGTATGTATCTTTTCCAACTTTAATAGTTCATCTTCCAAAACATATCTTATGAAATGGTACTTGATTTGTATATGTTCATTCTTCAGATGAGTTCTTTGCAAGATGAATCGAACTTTGGTTGTCACTGTACAACCTATTATTCTCATGCCTCTTACCCAATTCCTCCATGAACCTCTACAACCAAATCATATACTTACTAGCCTCTGTGGTGACAACATACTCTACTTTTGTTGTTGAAAGTCCAACAACCTTTTGTGATTTCGAAATCCAGCTTATTGTTGTTCCATCTATAGTAAAAACATACCATTGTGGTTATCTCCTTATTTTCTTTATTACTATCCATATCTGCATCAACATATCGTTGTAGAACAATGTTTGAACCTACAAAACATAATGCATGAGAAGTTGTACCTCTCAAATACCTGAGAATCCACTATACCGCCCTCCAATGCTCTTTACCTAGATTGTTCATATACATGCTCACAACTCGCACTGCATGTGCAATACTTGGTCTTGTGCACACCATGGAATATATCAAGTTATGAACTGTTAATGAATAGGGAACTTTGGACATGTATTTTATCTCTTCATGTGTCTTGGGTCACATCTCCTTACTTAGTTTGAAATGTATGGCCAAAGGTGTACTATCTGCTTTTTCATTCTACATTCTAAACCTCTCCAACACCTTCTCTATGTACTCACCCTGACACAATTTCAATTTGTGATTTTTCCCATCTCTTATTATTCTCATACCAAGGATTTGCTTTGCAACACCCAAATCCTTCATCACAAATAATTTAACTAGTTTTCTTTTGAGCACATTTATATCCTACATGTTAGACCCTGCAACAAGCATGTCATTCACATACAATAACAAGGTAGTATATATTCCATTATCTAGCCTATTGAAATAAACACAGTGGTCAGAATGACATCTACTATAACTCAATTTTTTCATAAACTTAATAAATTTCAAAATCCATTGTCTTGGAGCTTGTTTTAGGACATACAAGATCTTCTTCAACCTGCAAACCAAATTATTATTCCCTTTGACCTCATACCCATGTGGTTGTTGCATATAAACCTCTTCTTCCAAATCCCCATTGAGAAAGGTCGTGTTTACATCTAACTATTCAAGATGCAAATAATTTACCACCATCAAGATTAAAATAGTCATAATTGAAGTCATTTTAAGAATAGAAGAAAACATTTCATCAAAGTCTATACCTTTCTTTTCTGCAAACCCCTTTACAACAAGTCTATCCTTGTGTCGTTTATTACCTCCTACTTCTTCCTTCAACTTGTAAACCCATTTATTTTACAATGCTCTTTTACCTACAGGCAACTCAACCAAATCCCAAGTCTGATTTCTTACCAATGAGTCCATCTCCTCATTCATTCCTTGCTCCCACTTCTTTTTAGTTTCCACCTGCACTTTTTCTTCATAGCATTTTGGTTCACCAGAGTCAGCCATCAATAAATAATAAAGTGAAGGAGAGAATCGTTCAGGTGGTCTACTTAACCTAGTAGATCTTCTTACACTTGTAGGAGTTTGAGGTATCTATTGTTGTTCTTGATTTTCTAGTACCTTTGGAACTTCATTTTATTTAATTTCATAAAGCACTGTGTACTCTGTGTTTTCTTTTCCTCTTTCTTTCCCTGCAATTGATCTTTGTACATAACCTTTTCATTGAATACTACTTCTCTACTCCTAATTATATAGGGATTTTAATAATCCATAAGAAATAACCAAAATCATCAACCCTATATCCAAGAAAGGTGCATTTCTTGGATTTAACCTCAAGCTTTGCTCTATTTTCTTTATCAGTATGGAAAAATGCATCACAACCAAAAGTTCTAAAAAATGAGTAGTTTACCTTTTTACCTATCCATGCCTTCTTTGAAATACCACCATAAATATCACTTGAAGGCCCTTTATTTATTAATTAAACATCAATATCTACATCATTAACCAAAAACTATTAGGAAAACCTGCAATCTCATACAACTTGCGCGCTCCATGATCGTCCTATTCATCATTTCTGACACGCCTTTTTCTTGTGGTGTTCCTAGGGCTGTCTTCTCTCTTTGAATCCCATGGTATGAACAGTTACTATCAAACTCCTTGCTATAGTATTCACCTCCATTCTCAGATATGAGACATTTCAACCTTTTTCTTATCTCATTCTCTACCAAATCTTTCCACTTCTTAAAAGTAGCAAACACATCAAATTTCTGTCTAATGCAATCAACCCAAGTTTTTCTAATTGAATCATCAATAAAAGTAACATAATAATGAGAGCCACTAAAAGATTGTACCTGAGCTCGTTCCCATACATCTGTATGCACAAGATATAGCTTTTTACACTTCTTTTATTTCCCAACACTGAGAAATATAACTCCATTATGTTTTCCATAAACACAATTCTCACAAAATTCCAAACTTACCTTCGTCAGATCTGGAAGCAATTTCCTTGAGTGGAGAATCTACATCCCCTTCTCACTCATGTGGCCAAGCCTATGATGTCACAACATGTACCTGCTTCTATGGAAGCTACAAAGATAGAATAATCAATATTATGAGGACATAAGTACAACATACCTATCCTATCTCCTTTTGTTATTACCAGTGCCCCTTTAGGGATATTCCACCACATTTTTTCAAATATAGAAAAATAACTGCCATCTCCCAACTTCCTTGTTGAGATCATATTTATTTTCATAGAAATAATATGCCTTACATCCTTTAGCAACAGTTCATTTCCATTATTTAACTTAATTTGTACCTTACCGATTCCAACAATTTTACAAGGTTTATCATCCCCCATTAAAATATGTCCAAAATCACCTGGAATATAATCATGAAAGAATTTCCTATGGGGTGTAGCATTACATGAATCCCATGAATCGCCTACCCAATAATCACTAGTATTATCTAATGCAAGAATCAAAGCATCATGTAACGCATCACCTGCTACATTATCTTCATGATTAGTCTCTTGCTCCTTGTCTCCTTTCTTGTTTGGCGCTCGGAAGTATTTCTTCATATGTCCTCTCTTACCACAGTTCCAAAACTTTATCTTTCGTAGTCTGGACTCAGATCATCCATTTCTAGACTTGTTGCGATTACTTGGGCTCTTTCCTCTCTCCCTTTGTCTCCCCCTGCTCTCCATGGTCAACGCATTACATGATGTCTCACATTGATTTTTCTTTGCATTTCCTTGCTAAGAATAACACCAACAACATCATCAAATTTAAGAGTGTTTTAACCAGAGGCAGAGTTACTTACATCGATGCACGGGGACTTCACTTAGTGAGCATCTCACATAGCACATGTGATCGTGGGATATTAAAGAATACCCTTAATTTCTAGAGATATTACTCGAAACTCTTTTTGTTGAAACCCCCTCCCAATACTTAAAACCTCCTCCCAATCCCTTTTTATACCTCAATCCTTATAAACCACCCTACCCACCCCCACCTTAAACCCCTCATCCCCCCAATACCTGCAATATATTGGTTCAATTTTTAATAATTTTAAAACCCACAATATGAACTAGCGTGATAGGATATTGGTCAACAAGTGAATCCCTTGTGCATCCATGATCAAGCCATTCCATCTTTCTAGCAATGAGCACAATCTTAGAAGAGCCCTAACCTCATCATCAAATTTCACTCCCACAGAACTTAGTTGATTAGTAACCGTATTAAATTTATTTAAATGGCTAGCAATAGATCAACCTTCTAACATATTCATATTAAATAAACGCTTCATTAGAAATATCTTGTTGGAAGATGAGTGTTTTTCATAGATCTTAGACAATGCACTCATCACACCTTTCGTTGTCTTTTCTTTTGAAATACTGAAAACACCAACAAAGTCAGGGACAATCGCATTTTTCCTAGTGCCTTTCTATTAAGAACCTCCCATTCTTCATTCTTCATAGTCATCAGTTGTTTTTCTCTTCTTCTCAATGGTAGGAATAGAGCCTTTTGGTATAGATAGTCCTCCATCTGCATCTTCCATAATTGGTAGTTTTGTATGTCAAATTTCTTGACTCTAAACTTTCCTTATTTTGCCATTACTCCCACTCAAACAAGGAACCCTTCTTTCCAACGAGTGTACCATCCAAATAGAACTTTTGGCTTTGATACTAATTGTTAGAAAAAAAGGATCGCAGAGCAATAATAATAAACAAGATGCAAATATTAAACACATTACAAGAGAGACACCAATATAGCGTGGTTCACCCAAGATGGGCTATGTTGACACATCAATTTCCAATCCTTCATTATTATACCATATAGAAAAATGAAGGGATACAACCTGCAGCACACTCGTTACACTTCCTCTTCACTCTCTCACAGTATCTCTCACACAATCATAGAGATTATTTTACAATGCTACAATAACATACAATACACAATTGTATTAGAATGCTAAGGGGAATTACCACGGGTCACCTAATACCATGGGCCCATAAATTGTTGGCCAACAAATATCCCAAAAAAATATTTCAGGGGCTTCTCCCCCGAAACCCCCATCTAAGGTGGAAGATGTCCCCCGACACCCCCTGTTGGGATAAGTGTATAGTAAAAATAGGGTACAAACACGAGTGAACAATAATATCTCTAAATCATGATGATAGGGCTCCACAACCAACATATCAATCTTGGGAGGTAGAATAAATAAATAATTTTTTTTACATACATAGAGGAAGGTGCATGTGTTGTTAATATGTGTGTAGTTGGGAACAAACATGAATTGGATATTCCACTAGAACAATTCATCACAACATATCTTACAACTTAGTTCTTTTTGTTATCATATTTCCATTGAATACTAAATAAATGGAACCTAAAGTAAAATAGATAGAGCAAAGAAATACACAATCCACACAATAACACAAGATATAACCTAGGAAAACCCACTTTGGGGAGCAACCGAACCATAAATCAGGACTATGCCTTACTCTTTTATATAGAATGCAAATACAAAGGAATACGTACTCTATATGGAGTTTCCTAAGACTCCGAGGTTAGAGTGGCTATTGTATTATCACCTACCTCCTCTATTCTACATTAATACCCACTCTTGTGTTGTTTTTCATCTATGGAACAATACAATGACATGCAAAGAATGGAATGACTTCCTTTCCTAGTGGCCTACTATCTAACATATCCCGATAGCCATCTAGAGTTAGGTTTAGGGTTTTTAAATGCCCAAACTCTTGATTAGGGTTAAGGTTTTAGACCTTATTGAATATTTTTTAAAGTTCACATGTGACTAACTCCATGTGTGTGATAAATGAGAGCTAACATGGAATCCACTCAGTACCATGGTGGTCAACTAGATACGTCAACTTGCAAGAGGAATAACTTCTTCATAAGGACTCCGTTTGAGGAATTTCTCAGAACGTTGCAAAGGTCTCGGAGTGTAGAACCAAGTGAAGGGACATGGAAAAGTGATGGGATTTATCACCCCAAAAAATACCATTTAAACCCTAAAATGGACCCCAAAAAGGACCATTCTATATCCCACATCTACAAAGTGAAACTTGCCCCTAGAATGGGCCCCACAAGCCAATTCATCCAATCTTTTGGCCCCAAAAGCACCAAAATAGTTGAAAAATATATATTGATCTATTTCAAATCACACCTCCCCATTTATGTATGCTTTTGGTCCCCAACGTATTTTACAAAAATGAGGCCAGGAAATGTTTCTGTTACCTTCTCCTTGGAGTCCAAATTAGCCTTGTGTGGACGTTGTCCTTTCAACCCCACCTTCCAGAGTTCATATTTTTCTCACCTAGTTTTGTAGGAATTCTTCTACAAAATTGTGCTTTCTGATAACTCTACCTATGCATATAGTGTTAAGTATTCTACATAAGTTAAGATCTTCTCATGTTCCTGGTCTAGCATGGAAGGTTCACAGAGTTTCATATTTTCCACATTCACTACTAAGTAAATGTGCATATATGTGGGTAAACTAAGTATGTAGGAATTATTTCCTACCTTATCCAACATTTCAAAATGAAAATGCAATAATGCATTGATATTCTTACTAGGAACTTGTATTCTTTCCTTATTCAATTGCAACCATACTTTGTCTTTGACCTTAAATGTGTTCTCAACCCTATGTTGGTCATGTATTTCCTTGTACTTTTCCTATGATTTATTCAACGTCTCCTGCACTTGTAAGTGTATTTTCCTTATATTATCAATCAATTTTTTGTCTCTTACTATTTCACTAATAGTGTCTTCTCTCACTTCCCCTTACTATCAATAAACAACATCTAGAGGTAAAGGTGGCAAGTATCCAAAACAAGTTTCGAAAGGGAACTTTCCAATTGAATTCTAGAATACTCTATTATAAGAGTGTTGTATGTAGATCACATTTCCATCCCAAGTATTCGGATGATTATGATAGTACCCCCTCAAAAGTTATACCAAAGGCCTGTTGACTATTGTCACGTCCCCACCCTTCTATCGATGAGAGGATGCGACATTACCACTAAGAGTCTGGGAAACTAGCCCCATAAACGTAAACATAAAATTACATTGAAGTAAAAGATGCAATTATGCATTGTCTAACATCATTAATCAACATTATAGCAGAAGAAAATATACATTCAACATAAGGAATCATGTTCATCATAATTCATATAAACAATACAGTTGCATGGTTAATTACATGAGAATACTTATCTTTGAATGAAGCTTCCCGCAACTAGCTATGCCATTGCAACGTTCCACCCAACCATAGGCTAGTGTGCTTATCGATCTCTCATCATCACTGCCACCTCCAAGCTGGGCATGATTCCCCAAGGAAAAGGAAACTAAGCAAGCCCACACATAGGCAAAGATATGTCAAAACTCAGTTAAGACAAATCTATTTTTAGGTTTATCAGACTGCCAAGGGGATGGAAAGGCTTGTTTGCTAAGCTAGTGAGCTCCACCATAGAGCTATGGACACCTACACAAGATCTGACTTGGCTTTCCCCACACATACACACCCAACATAAGGAATCATCCCCTTCTTTGCAATACAGTCCCTCAGGCTATGCATTCCCTTCCAGTGCTATTCAGGATGCACAGTAAGGAATAATCAGCCCTAAAGATCTCTCAGTGAGGTTCCTCATGCACTAGGTTTATCAAGCGGCTTACCTCTTCCATTCCTAACTGGTTCAGACCCAAAGTAAGGTGCATAATAGTTTAGACCAAAACAAAAATGCCCATAACAACAAAAATGCATTTGTTGGGCAATTTACAACACGTGGGAAACCAAAAATGAATTTCAGATGGGGAAAACTACAAGGGGTGAGGAAAACAATTTCAGAATCGTTCTATTGCTCCATAGAGGAAAAATCGACCTCTACGAAAACCCAACTCAACAAATCGATTTTAGAAAATGGCTATGGGGATTTCGGGGCAAAAACGACCTCTACAAACCCAAAAAAATGGGAATCTTCTTTTCCCACAAATTCTGAGGACATTTATGGCATTACAGGAGTCAAAATTACTGCCATAAAATCCCAAAATGAAAATATTCCTTGCCCACTTGCTGAACAACACCAAAACGGATTTTCTGGGCATGCACAATGGTGAAAATGAGTAAAAACGTGAGGGTAAAACAACCCCCAAGCTTCCACTATGTGAGGAAATGGAGAACGTGGGTGTATGTCCAAATGGGCATGCATTTTGGTTGTTAACTTTCCCCAAAAGTCAAAAAAAATTTCCCCAAAAATGGGTTTTCCCCAAATTTGAATTTCCTTGCCCATACTCTTCCCATCCCCATGCAATAACTACTTCAACCAATGTATGACAGAACTAAATGATTGGGTGAATGAGATAAGAAAGGTAGTTGATTGTTTGATGGGTTCTCCCATTGACATTTGGATTTTCCCCATTGGCCCTAAAGGTTAAATATCCCCCCCCCCCCCTCGCTTATCGTTAGGAAATCATGCCCCCATCTCATTATTTGTTGCATTGACATAGCTGGTTGTGGGTTTTTAATTAAATTGCATATTTACATGATGCTAACATTATAATGTGCCGGCTAGCACGAAATACCATCGGCAACAATTTTAATCGCCGAAACATAAAACGTTAAATCGATGGTGGGGATTTTGCCTTTAGCTCCACACCATGATTAAATACAACATAAACATCATATACATTTTTAATGCAAACGGGGTCAAAACCGAGGTGTTACAACTACTCCTACTTTCTCATCTATATATGGATGGAATTCTACATTTATCTTCAACTTTGTCTCCATCTTCTCCCAAAGTGTAGTACAAAAGGAACTAACAAATCTAGTATCCCTATCTAAAATTATTCTCCTTGGTATCCCAAAGTGCCCCCATACCTTCTCAAATAACATGTCCGTTGCTTCTTGTCCTTTGATGGTATTTTTAAATGCAATAAGATTAATGCAAATCTTGTTGAATATGTCAAATACCACAAATAAATAATCATGTCCCTTCCTAGTGGTTGGAAAACTGCCAACAAAATCCACAGAGATTATTTCCCATGGTCTCATAGGAATAGGTAAGGGATGTTCTATATCTTGCTTCCTATTATTGAGCTTTCTTGTACAACAAAGTATGCATCCTCTAATAAACTAAGATATAACTTCTTTCATTCTAAGCCAATAAATATACGTTTGTAAGTTTGCAATTGTCTTTCCTACACCAAAATTCCTTGAAAATTTGGAGGTGTGATTCTCTTTCAGCAGTTGCAATCTCTCACCTTTATGAACATAGATATTATCCATCTTGTATAGTAACCCATGTTGGATATGATATTCATTCTTGTTGTCACCTTCTTCTACATGGAGTTTTCCTTGTAGCTATTTAAAATCCTCCTTGAAGTCCTCATATTCTATGTGTTCCTCCTTGTAGGCATCATGGGTGAAAGGATTCATATGCGTAAGAGTACCCAAAGCTATATTCTTGGTTGTAGGTGGCCTTGAGAGAATGTCTTCCAATTTTTTTGTTATGTCCTTCTTAAAATTGATGATTAGATGGAATTGTTGTAAAAATACCATCCACTTGTAGTGTCTTGTTTTCCGTAGCTTACTCTGGACCTGCAAATACTACAGTGGGTGGCGATCAATGTGAATGATGGCCTCCTTTCCCATCAAATACTGCTTCCATTTATTAATAGCTTGAACCAAGGCATATAACTCTTTATAATATGTAAGGTAGTTTAGGAATCTTCCATGGAACATTTAAGAATGATAGCATACTGACCTCCCTCCTTGCATCAAAACCACTCCCACGGCATACCTACTTGCATCTTCTTCCAATTTGAAAGGCTTCTACAAGTTAGGAAATGAAAGTAGAACTAAATATTGTGTGAAGGAGTCAAGAAGTTGTAGTGTTACATCAATAAACACAATATATGTTGAAAATATTAGATAATAAGTGGACAAGATCCATATAGTTTTGGTTTGAAAGGATTAAATAAGGTTATATCATAGAATTTTCTATTGAATATAACAAATCATTTGACTGCACAAAGGAGAAGTTTGAGACTCAACCTAGAAAAAGATTGTTAGAGGAAATATTCACTTGGATAAAGATGTTTTTTGTTGAAAACAAGATATGCACAAGGAACTAGATATGATGTAAGAGTAAAATCCCCTACGCTAGGAGGGGTGAAGGATAGAAAAGGGTAAAATCCATGAAGTAGGAAAGAATAAAAGAATTAGAGATGGATCTAAATGAATAGAGAAGAAGAAGGGAAGGGAAATATGAGAGAAGGAATACGCTAAAATAAGCAGTGTGGAAAGTAAGGATGGATGACATATGGAATGACTGAGAGGGAACATTGTCGAATGGGTTTTAGGAGAAAATAAGAAGAGGGACATGCCAAAGGTGCATGATGAAGAGAGTGGAACACCATAGAAAGGAATAATAGTAATGGAGGTATGAAGGGAAGAATAAATGCCAACAAAGAGGCATGGTGTGTAAGAGGATACATCATAGGAATATGTGGAAGAAGAAAGATCTAGTGGTGTTGAAACCTGGTGGAGACAATACGATGTATAACAATCAGAGAAAATGGATAGAAAGTCCTAGTGGGTTGAGAATATGAAGTGTCTCTCTAAAGAAGAATTAGTAGATCATGAGAATGTTTTGAAGATGGTAGAAGTATTTAATCAAATGAGGCTTGAGGATTCATATATATATTAGAGAAACATATGGAATAGTTGTGTTGTATAATACCCCTCTTTAACCACCCCCCACATTTTTTTGAAACAAAAGCATAAAGTTTAGTTGAAGTAGAGGTTAGGAACATTTTACAACAAATATTACAAGGCATGGGAAATAAGAGTAGAAGTGGAAGATTGGTAAGAAGATTGAATATGGTAGGAAAAACAACTAATTCGATCCTTATAATTTTATTTTTTCATGGGACTAGAAGAGATGGCGAAAAAAAACATTGGCTCACTTGTGATGTAGTGTGGGTTGTGAAGCAAGTGATTGATGAAAAAGAGAAGATAAAATAAATGGAGAAAATATTGAGAGAGCATGTGCTAACATGGTATAGGAAGTATAATACTAGAACTGCACAATGAGTTGTTAGGATGTTGGATGAAATTAAGCAAGCAATTCTAAAGGATTTTTAGAAACCAATCGAAGTCTCAATGTATTACAGAGATTAAGGAAATAAAAAAAAATCTTAGAGAATCCACTACTTCAGCTTCTGCACTAGATTCATTTGCCATGGCTAGTGTTTGAAGACTTTTTCTTCACCAATTACTGGATCCTACAATTTCCCACAAAACCATAAATAAAATTGATTCGATACCAATATGATCTGTAAACTATCATGGGTATTCCATTGAAGCATTTCATCACAACAAATATTATAACTTAGGATTTGTATTACCTTATTTCCATTGAATTCTAAATAAATGGAAGTGAAAGTAAAATAACTAGAGGAAATAAATACACAATCCACTCAATAACACAAGACATACCATGGGAAAACCGATTATAGAAAAAGACCTAGCCAAAGATGAGGACTCTGCCTTTCTATTTTATATAGAATGAAAATACAAAGGAATTATGGGTGCTCTTTATGGAGTTACGTATGACTTTGTGACCATAATGACTACTACATGATATCCTACCTCCTATGATATTCTCTAATATCCACTCCCATGTTATTGCTCAACTATGGAACAATACAATGACATCAATATAATGGAACCCCTTCTTTCCCTAGTGGTCCAGTATTTAACATAGCTCAATAGTCATCTAGGGTTAGGTTTAGGGTTTTTACATGCCCTAACTCCCGATTAGGGTTAGGGTTTTCGACCTTCTATTTTTTTCTTGAAAGTCCACACATGACTAGTGTTGGAGAAATAATCTACCTTAGTACCTTAATGATCTACCTAGGAAACATAATCAGTTGCCTTGTGCTTATGTTCTATGGTCTAACTTAGGACGTTATACTGATCAATACTAGTCAAATAGGTGATTTTAGCTCATTAATTGACAGTTGAGGCACTCTAGTTTAATCATCCTAGCATTTCAAACTCCTCCATTAATTTCAAACCACTTATAGCTTTGATTAAGGGCACTAGTGTGTGAATGAGGCTGTTTTGTTGTCTCCTAAGGCATTTATTTGGATCCTAAGGACTCTCCCACTCACCCATGTGCTCTCCCATGCTTCCCTTCCCTCATCTATGAACCAGGCATGCTTCTTACCTATTCACACATGGATTTGTGACTGTTTGGTTAGGTTTGGGAGCCTATTGGTCAACATAGGGGGGTTTAGGGGTCAAATCCTATCCTGACACTTGTATGCATTCACATGGCATCCAAGGGCTCAAAAATTTTCTCCAATGTACTATAAATATGTATCATACACATCTACAAGGTGTGTTGTAATATAATGGTTAGATATTGGCACCATTCATATGTGTTATTTCAGTCTCTTTGTTGTTCTCTTGCATATTTTGTCAAATAATTTGATTATGAATATTGATTTAGCTCCTAGATCTCAATGAGAAGCAATTCTTACATGGTATCAAAGCTAGTTGGAGCTGCAAACAAATATAGAGATGTTTGAGTTGTTGTTTAGGGGATATTTCTAGAAAACCTGAGTGTTTTTCATTGCAGATTCCTACAACAACTTCATGGATTCAAAAGCAGTTCCTCTCCTTTATCCATTCAACTATTCTGAGTGGAAGCCAAAAATGTGTGCATATCTCAAGAGACAATGTCTCTATGATGTCTCCATTGGTGCTATGAGTGAGCCAGAGTCCTATGAAGAGAAGTGTGATTGGCTTAATGATTGTGAGTCGCTATACCTCCTACAATGCGTTATCTCTTTGATTCTGTTGAGTACCCATTTAAGATTTGGAGAAATATAGATGAAGCTCTTGGCATGTATAAAGAAGATATGAGCTACATGGAGAGCAAGAAACTATGCACCTCCTTATGTGTTCTCCCTCGAAAGATCTCGGCCTCATGCATTTCTCAAGAAGTTTTTCGAAATGAAGAAGAAGAAGTAGCCAGAGATTCAACAAATTATCCAACTCAAGTTTCTTCCTCTGTGGCTTCCTCTCTTTTCCAAGAAGATATTTTTCATGAAGATAACATATGAGTTGCTGCCATCAATATCGTTGAAGAGTTATCTTTCCATTCTATGTATTTCTCCTCTATGTTTTCTATTACGAATAATGAAGATGTGTTGCTAGTTTGTGATCATAGTGAGCCTTCTCCAGAAGATGGGTTTTCTTCATATAGGAGTATTGGTTTGAAATATGGTCAAGGAGAAGTTTGGAAGTCAAGTGAAGATCTCTCATTGTTTCACATTCTTTTGCTTCCTATGCATTCCTCCACCATAACTAGTAGAAATCCTTCAACTTCATTTGAAGAAGGAGAATCCTTAGCCATCACAATGGTGCATTTGGGACTCTTGTTCCACCTTCTTGGAGTTGATTACAACCTTCTTTCAAATTTGATGCTTCAAGAGCCTTATGATTCACTTGGGGTCACCTATTCTCAAGCACTTCAAGTATCTTTTGGACTTGGCACTTTGGTTGGTTTGAAGTTCAAATCTGAAGAGAACCATTCACTTTCCTATCAGTGCATCATGGTCCTAGGATTCATCATGCAGATGTACATATTCCTGAGTTGGTTGAGCACATTCCACTTATTCCCAAGAAGAAGATTCCTCTAGGCATACTCATCTAGTTTGGAGTGTATACATATTTTGGTTTCTTTGTCATATCCTTTTTTGGGGGGAGGTTTTGTCCCATCAGATTTTCCTCCTTACCTTTTTACTTGGCTCAATAAAATTTTGTTGTAAAAGGTGAGATGTTCCTTATTTGCCAAGGTCTTTATAAATCATGTTGAAGAAGTTGTACTAAGTTAGGATCAAGGGGGGGTGTTGGAGAAATAATCTACCTTAGTAGCTTAATGATCTAACTAGGAGACATAATCATTTTCCTTGTGCTTATGTTCTATGGTCTAACTTAGGTTATACTGATCAATACTGGTCAAATAGGTGATTCTGGCTCATTAATTGATAGTTGAGGTGCTATAGTTTAATCATCCTAACATTTCAAACTCCTTTATTAATTGAAAACCACTTCCAACTTTGACTAGGGGCGCTAGTGTGTGAATGAGGTTGTTTTGTTATCTCCTTGGGCATTTATTTGGCTCCTAGGGACTCTCTCACTCACCCATGCACTCTCCCATTCTTTCCTTCCCTCATTTATGAGCCAGACATGCTTCTTACCTATTCACACATGTTCACACATGGATTCGTGTCTATTTGATTAGGTTTGGGAGCTTATTGGTAAACCTAGGGGGGTTTAGGGGTCAAATCCTAACCTAGCACTTGTATGCATTCACATGGCCTCCAAGGGCTCACGCATTTTCTCCAATGTACTATAAATATGTATCATACACATATAAGAGGTGTGATGTAATATAATGGTTAGATATTGGCACCATTCATATGTGTTATTTCAGTCTCTTTGTTGTTCTCTTGCATATTTTGTCAAATAATTTGATTGTGAATATTGCTCTATATCCTAGATCTCATTGAGAAGTAATTTTCACAACTAGATCAAAATGCATGTGAAATGAGATATGACATGGAATCCGCTCGGTACCATGGTGGAAACCTACGAGAGGCATAACTTCATCACACAGAATTTATTTGAGGCGACTCTTGGACCACTGGAAAGGTGTCAGAGTGTCGAATTACATGAATGGATATCAAAACGTGATGATATATTTTACCCAAAACATCATTTAGACCCTCAAGCAGGCCTCGAATGGTTTTGGATCCAAAATCACAAAGTAAGAACTACCCCTAGAATGGGCCCTACAAGCCAATTCAATCAATCTTTTGACCCTGAAATTATAATAATTGATAGAAAATTATATATAAATCCATTTCAAATAATGAATTCTTAAATTGTGCACACACTAAGAACACACATGTTCTTCTATTGATTTTTTGTGGGCAAAAATTCATGTCATTTTTGCGTGGAGGTTTGGTGGGGGTGAACCCATTTAAAAATGAATTCTTTTGCATTCCTAATAGTGCACACTTGTTTCTATTTTTACAATAAGCATGCATTTCTTTTTCAATGAAAGGGGGAATAAAGTCCTTAAAATCCCCCTAGGGAGAAGAGTGGTTGATAAACAAGGCTTGAAGAGACAGAGTGATTAAGCAACTTGTGATTTCGAGTAGAGTGACTATGAGTATGATGAATAGGACACCATTGATTTGTGGTAGGGGCCATAGGGGAAGCAAAATTATGGGTTTTGGAAAAATATGGAGAGGGTATAGGGATCAATGAAGCATTATGACTTAGAGATTTGGCAATGAAATTGGTGTGACATTGAAATTGGCATTGGGCAGTGAAGCCCCATTAGAAATTTTGGTTTTGGATACAAATTTAGCACATAGAAAATCCATCTCAAATAAATTCCAATAAACATGAGCTAAATTTAATAATGAATACCTCATCTAGATATGAAATTTGTAGCTTATTGTGAATGTGGTGAAGACTTCAACAAACTACTCCATGTCATTCTATGTTAGCACCTATCTAAGTTGAACATATGGGCTAGTAAATTTAAGAGGTATCCAAGTTGGTAGAAAAACTTTTCAATTTCCTCACAAAATTCCTCCCAAAATTTTCAGTTGCCTCACAAAATTCCTCCCAAGTTCTGATACATTTAAAGGTAGTGGAGGATATGGCCTCATCGTTAACTTCAATATACATTATTTGTGCCTATTGTTAAGACTAGTACCATCCATGCATTATTCCCTTTAGGTGATTGTTGGTAACAAGAAATTGTTGGTCCTATTTGAGAATAGGGATGGTATGAAAATAAGAAATGGGTATACATGTCCAGGAACCCACAACCTCACCCTTCATTTTCCCATCATATTTAGGGAGAGAAGTATGTGTATCCAACTGATCAAGACAGTTGCTTTGGGTTTATTGATGAGAAATTCCTTTAGAAACTTGATTATTTATGGGTCTAGGGGGTAATAGGTATACTCAACCTTTCCATTGGATGCATATCTATGAGGGGGCATGATATCTTATGGGAGAGAAAATGACATAAAATCCATGACTTGAAACCATTAGTGTCTCAATTGATAAGGGTGTTAATATGAAATAGAAGATCAGAGAAAACCCTAGCATCTGGTGGAAGAAATATGTTGGATGGGCATAAGCATGACTGGACAAATAAAGCTTGGTGTTGACTCTGATAGCTGGAAACAATGAAAACCAAAAAAAAATATTGAATGCGTGATTAGAAACTAACTATAGAATCTAAGATATGAGTGGGAGGGATATGTAACCATAGACCATATCTACAAAAAAAAGTTCTTTTCTAGGGAATACTTCTACTTCAGTGCTAAACTGAAGAAGGGGAGAGCCTTAGAATAGGTGCCAATATAGATCAAGATGGGAGGTCATGGTCCAGAAAACCATATCTAGAATTTTTCTTCTAAAATTTTGTTGTTCTGGGAGAGGCACCAAGCCTAATAGTTTTGACATAGAGCAAGTCCCATATTGATACTTTGATACCATTTGATGCATATCTCATCTCTACAAAACTGCAAACCCTAGGTTAAAGAGTAAGTGCACCTTCCAAAGGTAGTTAATCACCATATAATATCCAATAGCAAGAAATAAAGGAATACGAAAAAGAGAGATTGCAATAGTTCTCTTTGGAAGAAATGTCATAGTCTTATTATGATGCAAATTGGCCTTTATATAGCATTACTCAAGGTCCACACGAATGAGAAAAATAATAAAAAAATCCTTCACTCAACACATGGGATAGAAGATGCATCGACATGAACACACATAATAATACAAGTCAAAACACAAAGCATGAATTAAGGAGAATCCCTTCAGTGACTAAATAATCTAGGAAATCGTAGCTAAATGGTTTTGTCCTCTTTGGGAAGAATGTCCAGGTTGTTTACTGGTCAATGGACTTGTGTATGGCTAGTATGAAGGGTGTGATCTCCTTGGGTGGGGTACAGAGGGCTCTATATACATCAAGTCTCCAACAATGTAGCAAGTAAAAGGTGTTAGTGCTATCTAGTGTTTCTAAAATCTCATATTAGGGTTCTTAATAACCAAATCGCCGTATCAATTTAAGTATCTAGATCTATTGGTTGTGGGTTAGTTTTTAGTCTACCTTCATTTGTTGATGGTGGGTTCAAATTTCTTTTAGGTGTACGCTCTACTGAATGTGATTTATATGTTGCATTTAAAGAGTGTTATAGGGTATTTTTATTTGATATTATAAATTATGAAATTTATGAATACAAAAAAAAAACTTGTAATAAGCCTACCTCAAACCAATCAATCAAGATGTGAGCACCTGGAAATCAAATGCTCCTCTGTTAGCTCCTCAAATTGCTCCTTGGCCATTGGATGAACCTATTGCGCATTGTGAAATAATACAACCAATGACCCATTTTATTATTAATACACAAAGGAATGCAGATGTTGTTAGGACAGTGACCACGTTATCAATGTTTATGTGTGCCTAAGCACACATGCGTTATTAATGTGTGCATGTTCCTAAGCACACATGCGTTATTAATGTGTGCATGTTCCTAAGCACACACATGTTATTAATGCATGCACATTCCTAAGACATGCATCCCTTGAAGTCTAACTTGTCATTGTTTGTGACAATGTGTGTGGTGAGAGTGACGAAGTTGTAGAAAAGGTTAGAGTGTGCATTCTTGCGTGAGTGCATTATTGGGCATCTTATTCCCACTTTTTCAACCACCATCTTCTTCCAAGCGCCCTTATAGAAATTATAACGTTAGATCTTAATACTTTCATTTTCACCATTCTCAAATCGATTTGTTGTTTTCCTGAATAACTTAATGGAAATTAAGAATCACTTGTTTTTATATGGGAGCATGTAAGATCACAACTGTGACTATTGCCCTCCAATTGGGTGTGTTTGTATTAATTGTGATTTCGTCTTTATGAGTGATTAGTGTCACCATTGCATTTGACTCTTGTGATGATTTGTCAAGTAATAGAAATATTATATTTTCAATTGCATCATTATGAATCCGATCAATCCTTTCCTTTTGTTAAGTATCCTTATTTCTTTGGAGGGAGCATAGGTCCCGTGGTCCATTCTAGGAGGCCTAAGCTACCCTTGATTCTTAATACTAAAATAACAAAAAGCCAGCTCTAATAAAATCCATATAAGAAACTAAACCATATATAAATTAACAATATATAAAAATAAAATAAAAAAATTCCCCAAAAACCAATATTTTTCTTAATCCTCCAAAAATATAAATAAAAAAATTCCCCAAAAAGCAATATTTTTCATAATCCTTCAAAAATATAAAATCGTTTAAAACACTTTATTTTAAAGATAATAAACGAACTTTTTTATTAATAAATAAATCTCTTTTGAAATACATGTATTTGCATGACTATAAGATAATTCATTAAAAAGTATGTTTTTTACCTTTAATGTTTAATTCCTCAGCCAACTCCTTAAATAGTAAGAATTTTGTCATTAAGGTTAATGTTCCTCCGCTAACTCCTTAAGAATTTTGACTTTAATGTTGACTTCCTACACTAACTCCAAAAATAATTTTTTGTCTTTAATTTTAATTTGCAAATATATCATGTTCAAACATATGAAAATCTGGGAAAAAATGTTTACCCATAAAAGCGAACAAATTAAAAACGGAAAAGGAGATGGCAGATACTAAATAGAGAAAGGACGAACAGACGTTAAAGTCATTGGTCTATTGTATTGTATTGGTCTGGTCGGAGGGAAAAGACAAACCACGAGATTACGAAATCAGAAATAATAATCACGAAAGAGACTTCCGACCATTACTCATTGAAATTCAAAAACTTATGTGGAATTCCATTAAGTGACATTTGATGATAATAACTTTGGTTTGATTTTAAGATTACCTGTACGAGTTTGGTAAAGTCTCATCGATTAATTTATAGTTCAAATAATGGAGTATGAATTTCTTCAGTCCCATTTAGAGATAATGGTTTCCATTGTGTTGTTCACCAACGTAGATCCAAATCCTAGGCTCTATCAAGAGCCGAGAGGGATCAAGTCTCTTCAGTTGCAAACCTCTTCTCACGTATTGCACTCAAGGAGGTGCAATAGGGCATGCTGAAAAAAACAATGCCTACCCCCTCCTCCCCACCACTAACCTCTAATACCTCTGTTTTCTCACTCAAAGAGGTTTTGCACCTTGGGAGATTAGGGAGATTTGATCCCTCTCTAACAAGGATAAATAACACCAATTAAATTAAAATGTTTTTTATAAATATATTTTAAATTTATAAATAACACCAAATAAATTAAAAGATTTTTTATTAAAATAATATTAAAAAGAAATTAAATATGTATTTATGCATAAATATACATTTTTTTTATGGAGTAAAGGTACAAGTATGCACTATGAATGCACAAATACACCACTCTTTAAAAACGTTTACAATTGATTTCAAATGATAACAAACTCGAGTATATATTTTTTATTATTGAGTCGAGAGGCTCTCTACAGCCTAGTATGGGATAGATCTTGTAACGTTGCGTAACGTTGTAGCGTTACGTAACGTTGTAACGTTACGTAACGTTACATAATGTTATGTCGGCTATAAAAAAAATAGAAAAAAAAAAGCTATTTGAGAAGTTGAGTGCCCTCATGTTTTGGAATTGAATCATGAACCTGTAACTGTATGCAAACTTCTGTGCACAGGTTTGATCTAATTATCCAGATTCTCCAACTGAAATTCTATTTACAAGAGAAATTTCATGACCGCACCAGAATCTTAGGTGTATCGTACGACTTCTACCAACGAAGTGAAAAATCGTGTCAAACTCTATATTTTGGGGACAATTTTGAGAGAAACATCTCGGTGGCTTGTTCGTGACGTTTAAAGTGTACATTCTAACTTAGTGTGCAAATATATAATTCTCTTATACTGTACGGTGTTCTTATATGGTGTTTTTATGCCATTCTCTTCAATATTGGACTGTGTGGCTTGAATTATTTTTCTAACCTAACACAGATAATGCTGCAGATAAAAATGAAGTATATTATGGGACTTGTGACGGCGATCTTGAGCACTTGACAGTCATTCTCCGGAGAGCTTCGAAAATATCACGGGCTTCATATGTTTCGTTTCACGGGCTTCATATGTGCATACTGTAAGTGTGTTTTGACTGAATGTGACGCTGATATGTTTACAGGACGGGAAAGTGTGAAGTATTGAGTTATAGACGATCATGGTGCAAAGAGCACACTGTTCAAAAAATTTGATTGAGCACACATGTATGTCGGTCTGTCTAAGACTCTGATTGAGCTTCAACGTAGTAGTCGTTTTCTACATTTGGGAAGCTACCCAACTGCTACATTTTTAGGGCTTCGCTCCTCCCCATCACAGTGTAACAAAGAACTATAGATTTCTATCAGAGCAAAGAAGCAGCAGAGAAGGATCAGGAGGTAGAAAAAGAAGGTTTTCTCAAAAACCTTAGCCTCTTACTCAAAAACCCTCACCCTAACAAATAATTGTAACAAAGAACTATAGTTTTCTGCCAGAGCAAAGAAGCAGCAAAGGATCAGCAAGTAGAAAATGAAGGGTTTTCAGTTCTGGGTTGAAATCAACATCTCAAATCATATCAATTTCAAGCCAACAAAAACCCTTAGAACACACTTACTTTGAAACAAGCCGAGCTGAGCCGTGCCTGCTGTGAAAATATTGACAAAGCCTCGATCGATTGGATGAATGCTTTCCGTAATGTTAACCGTGGTGGATATGTTTGAAATAGCTAGAAATCGATCGATTGAATGCTTTCCGTAATGTTAACCGTAGTGGATATGTTTGTTAATCTTAGGGACGCGATGGTACGATCTGGTTACATATGAAGCTCTAAGTGCAAGACACATGCGTACCGGCATGATAGTTTTCACAATATTCAACGAGTATCCTACGCACATGATTATCCCTGTGTCGCGGAACAATTTCAGTACGAGAGATTTTGCAGACGCTAATGCACTTGGACCTCCCTTGGCTGCTGCCTTTTTCAGAATCAACTATTCGAATCAGAATGGTTCTCCATCGTCGTCATCCTCATCTAGAAGTATATAGCGTGTTATCAGAGCATTGAAAATCTGAGCTGTGTTTATTATCATTGCAATAGATTGCCAACGTTTCAATCTGAAGATCGTGAAGGTTTCAAGAATTTATCAACGATATTTTATCAAGAATTATTGCACAAGAGATTAAAGATTGTGAAGGATTTAAGAGTTTCTCAACCTAATTCTTTTATGTTATTTCTTAATAGAATTATTCGTCACTATACATGTAATAGTGTGATGAGTTTATTGCGTGTTATATATATATATCTATATGTATATATAAATTAGTATAGAATAGTATATTAAAAATATATATACAAAGTTTGGTATAGTTTTGAAAAGAGAATTTAGTTCTTTTTTAAGAAATAATGATCACTATATCTTTACGACACATCACTCTCTAACAATATGATTATTTCTTAGTCCCTAAACAATTTCAGCAAAAAAGATTTTGCATACACTAATGCACTTGGAGCTCCGCTCGCTGCTACTTTTTTCACATTCAACTATTAGAATGGTTATCTCCGTCAATCATCTAATATCCCATTGGTTATCAAGAATTACATGCAAGTAACGGTACGGTGAGTGCCGTTGAAATATCTGTGAATTAGTTACACGTTTGATGACAAAAGCCAGAAAATAATATAATTTTCAGAGCAATGAAAATCTGAAACGAGTTTGTTATCATTTTGAAATTGATTTGATTGAAGATTATGAAGGTTTCAAGAGAAACGTAATTTTATCTGTTATTTCTTAATACAATAATTCCACTCTTACATGTACACTGTCATGTGTTTATCACTATATATATATATAAAAAAGGTATATTTAAAAATTGGAACATTATATAACACCAGCGTAGATCCAAATCCTAGGCTCTATCAAGAGCCGAGAGGGATCAAGTCTCTTCAGTTGCAAACCTCTTCTCACGTATTGCACTCAAGGAGGTGCAATAGGGCATGCTGAAAAAAACAATGCCTACCCCCTCCTCCCCACCACTAACCTCTAATACCTCTGTTTTCTCACTCAAAGAGGTTTTGCACCTTGGGAGATTAGGGAGATTTGATCCCTCTCTAACAAGGATAAATAACACCAATTAAATTAAAATGTTTTTTATAAATATATTTTAAATTTATAAATAACACCAAATAAATTAAAAGATTTTTTATTAAAATAATATTAAAAAGAAATTAAATATGTATTTATGCATAAATATACATTTTTTTTATGGAGTAAAGGTACAAGTATGCACTATGAATGCACAAATACACCACTCTTTAAAAACGTTTACAATCGATTTCAAAATGATAACAAACTCGAGTATATATATTTTATTATGTTATATAATGTTCCAATTTTTAAATATACCTTTTATATATATATATAGTGATAAACACATGACAGTGTACATGTAAGAGTGGAATAATTATATTAAGAAATAACAGATAAAATTACGTTTCTCTTGAAACCTTCACAATCTTCAATCAAATTGATTTCAAAATGATAACAAACTCGTTTCAGATTTTCATTGCTCTGAAAATTATATTATTTTCTGGCTTTTGTCATCAAACGTGTAACTAATTCACAGATATTTCAACGGCACTCACCGTACCGTTACTTGCATGTAATTCTTGATAACCAATGGGATATTAGATGATTGACGGAGATAACCATTCTGATAGTTGAATGTGAAAAAAGCAGCAGCCAACGGAGCTCCAAGTGCATTAGTGTATGCAAAATCTTTTTTGCTGAAATTGTTTAGGGACTAAGAAATAATCATATTGTTAGAGAGTGATGTGTCGTAAAGATATAGTGATCATTATTTCTTAAAAAAGAACTATATTCTCTTTTCAAAACTATACCAAACTTTGTATATATATTTTTAATATACTATTCTATACTAATTTATATATACATATAGATATATATATATAACACGCAATAAACTCATCACACTATTACATGTATAGTGACGAATAATTCTATTAAGAAATAACATAAAAGAATTAGGTTGAGAAACTCTTAAATCCTTCACAATCTTTAATCTCTTGTGCAATAATTCTTGATAAAATATCGTTGATAAATTCTCGAAACCTTCACGATCTTCAGATTAAAACGTTGGCAATCTATTGCAATGATAATAAACACAGCTCAGATTTTCAATGCTCTGATAACACGCTATATACTTCTAGATGAGGATGACGACGATGGAGAACCATTCTGATTCGAATAGTTGATTCTGAAAAAGGCAGCAGCCAAGGGAGGTCCAAGTGCATTAGTGTCTGCAAAATCTCTCGTACTGAAATTGTTCCGCGACGCAGGGATAATCATATGCGTAGGATACTCGTTGAATATTGTGAAAACTATCATGCCGGTACGCATGTGTCTTGCACTTAGAGCTTCATACGTAACCAGATCGTACCATCACTTCCCTAAGATTAACAAACATATCCACTACGGTTAACATTACGGAAAGCATTCAATCGATCGATTTCTAGCTATTTCAAACATATCCACCACGGTTAACATTACGGAAAGCATTCATCCAATCGATCGAGGCTTTGTCAATATTTTCACAGGAGGCACGGCTCAGCTCGGCTTGTTTCAAAGTAAGTGTGTTCTAAGGGTTTTTGTTGGCTTGAAATTGATATGATTTGAGATGTTGATTTCAACCCAGAACTGAAAACCCTTCATTTTCTACTTGCTGATCCTTTGCTGCTTCTTTGCTCTGGCAGAAAACTATAGTTCTTTGTTACAATTATTTGTTAGGGTGAGGGTTTTTGAGTAAGAGGCTAAGGTTTTTGAGAAAACCTTCTTTTTCTACCTCCTGATCCTTCTCTGCTGCTTCTTTGCTCTGATAGAAATCTATAGTTCTTTGTTACACTGTGATGGGGAGGAGCGAAGCCCTAAAAATGTAGCAGTTGGGTAGCTTCCCAAATGTAGAAAACGGCTACTACGTTGAAGCTCAATCAGAGTCTTAGACAGACCGACATACATGTGTGCTCAATCAGAGTTTTTGAACAGTGTGCTCTTTGCACCATGATCGTCTATAACTCAATACTTCACACTTTCCCGTCCTGTAAGCATATCAGCGTCACATTCAGTCAAAACACACTTACAGTATGCACATATGAAGCCCGTGAAACGAAACATATGAAGCCCATGATATTTTCGAAGCTCTCCGGAGAATGACTGTCAAGTGCTCAAGATCACCGTCACAAGTCCCATAATATACTTCATTTTTATCTGCAGCATTATCTGTGTTAGGTTAGAAAAATAATTCAAGCCACACAGTCCAGTATTGAAGAGAATGGCATAAAAACACCATATGAGAACACCATATAGTATAAGAGAATTATATATTTGCACACTAAGTTAGAATGTACACTTTAAACGTCACGAACAAGCCACCGAGATGTTTCTCTCAAAATTGTCCCCAAAAGATAGAGTTTGACACGATTTTTCACTTCGTTGGTAGAAGTCGTACGATACACCTAAGATTCTGGTGCGGTCATGAAATTTCTCTTGTAAATAGAATTTCAGTTGGAGAATCTGGATAATTAGATCAAACCTGTGCACAGAAGTTTGCATACAGTTACAGGTTCATGATTCAATTCCAAAACATGAGGGCACTCAACTTCTCAAATAGCTTTTTTTTTTCTATTTTTTTTTATAGCCGACATAACATTATGTAACGTTACGTAACGTTACAACGTTACGTAACGCTACAAGTGTATCCTAGGACTATATGACCTTTTGGTTTCTACTTTAATGAAAATAACATAGCCTCTCATCTCTATACTCATGGATTTCTTATAATTCATGAAACCTTAGTTGGTTTTGGTCGTTATTCATGTACATGTGTCTCTCGTTCCATCTCATAACTTGCAAAGAGGTTGAGGGTTTTACAGAGTTGACCCACCAATGCAAGAGTTGCATTGAAGGAAATTGAGCAAAACCCTAGTTTACGAAATCAATGCACAATGAAGTCATTGAGCCATGAAAACATGAGGGAGAGGGCCACCTAGAGGTAATCGCAGGACAGGAGACCAATAGACTTGACGGTTCTTCTATCCGACCTCCGGTTCTCAAGTTATGTTGAGTTGAACGTCGCATGGAAATGTCGTTCAGGGACACTTGGTGACTTTCGGTCCTGGAGCGAAAAACCAAATGGAGCAACAAAATTGCATGTTGTTGGCTCCTGCAAGTCTGTATAGGTAAGGCCAACATGGGAACCCTACCAACACAGTCACGATCGAGGGTTTTGCAGAGTTGACCCACCAATGCTAGAGTTGCATTGAAGGAAACTGGGAAAAACCCTAGTTTACGAAATCAAAGCACAATGAAGTCACTGGGAATTTAAAACATGAGGGAGAGGGCAACCTAGAGGTAATCGCATGCCAGGAGACCAACGGAGTCGACGGTTCTTCGATTCGACCTCTGGTTTTTGAGTTATGTTCAATTGAAAGTCGCATGAAAATGTCGTTCAGGGACACTTGGTGACTTTCGGCCCAGGAGAGAAAAACCAAATGGAGTAGCAAAATTGAATGTCATTGGATCCTCCAACTCTGTATGGGAAAGGTTGATATGGGAATGCTACCAACACTAGCACGGTCGAGAGTTTTGCAGATTTGACCCAGCAATGCTAGAGTTGAATTGAAGGAAACTGGGCAAAACCCTAGTTTATGAAATCAAAGCACAATGAAGTCACTAGGCCTTTAAAACATGAGGGAGAGGGCCACCTAAAGGTAATTGCATTTCAGGAGACTAACGGAGTCGGTAGTTCTTCGATCCGACCTTCGGTTTCTGAGTTATGTCCAGTTGAAAGTCGCATGAAATGTCGTCCAGAGACACTTGGTGAATTTCGGTTGACACTGGGTTGTTCTTGGCACCTCCAATGTACCATAGATGGTGTTTGTATCCTAGGCACATGAAAGTCTAAAAATTAGTACTCTCATAAGAGAATTAAGAGAACCCAATGAAAATGTGCAAACATGATTAATATATAACTCACCTCAGTTGTAGGATCATGTTTATAGTGTCCAGTATTCTCTGAATAGTATTATGTCTATGAATGGTATCCATCAATCATAGGTTTATTACATTGGGACTAAAAATAAGGCTAAATAATTGAAATTGTTCTTCAGCATGCACTTTAAAGTTTAAATAACACACCTAACAATCTAGCCACACTGGACAATCTAGTAGCACCTGACAATGCACTTAGTCAAGTAGGCCATCTGGATCATCTATGCTACCGATGGTGTCCATCAATCTTTCATGCTCTATATGAGGTAGAAAGTATCGTACATGTGACCTATTTTTGTTTGAAAGTGTGTGCAACTTGATGTTTATACCAACTACTAGGTTGGTGAAGTGGTATATAATAGATCCTCGTCTATAATCCTGATATACATACCAACCCTTCCTTTTTTGTTGTGCTGCTAGTGTCAAGTACTCCCCTTTTATAACCATCGATCCAGTTGGGAATTCAATATTTTCATCATCTGTAACAGGTTCAAGAATGGTTTGTTTCCCCTCTAAACAGCGTTCCAACCAATAGTCAGAACCCCATTCATTATTTTTGGGGCAACCACTACATATATCTGACCCGTGAAAGGAAATAAGTTGAGTTAACAATACATTTTTTAAATAAGGTCTTGCATTTATAATTTCTACATAAATTAAATTCTACTTAGGTCGAGTTAACAATACATAAATTAAATTCTACTTAGGTCGAGTTAACAATACATTTTTTAAATAAGGTCTTGCATTTATAATTTCTACATAAATTAAATTCTACTTAGGTCGAGTTAACAATACATAAATTAAATTTCTAATTTAGGTACTACTAATTTACTTTTTTGTACCTTCTTGTATGAGATCCCATATGTGATCATAGTCTGTAGAAATATGTGTCTGATCATCTTCCAAATGGTCTATTTCATTACCCCCCTTGAAATTGATGCCAAGTGCCACTCGATCCCATGTATCAACTATATCTATATACTCACAATCATCCCATTCATCGATGCTACAGGAACTACAAAAGAAAGCCTTCAATCTTGTCCAAATTTGTAGGGTCGAGTTGTCTGAGCTTCTAATTGAATGAAATTGTTGAGTTCCATGCACTGTGTTGACCCGATGTGTTTGGGATCGGTCCAAATTTGTCATCTCCCAGAATATTCTTCGCACTAGGTGTTTCCTTGTTGCTTTCTCTCCCATGACAGATGCACACCATTTCACTGTAAATGAAGCATCTCGAAGGTGAGCACCTGTAAACTTAATCTCTTCCCTTCAAAGGGAAGTTTTTATGCATGCACCAGCACCATCGTGCTCTCCTTTTCCATGACCAGTTTCAAAGTAGTTCCATATATGCTGCACCTTGTATTTTATGTGCAACAAACACAACCATTGAAATACGCGTGCATTCTTGAACTGTCCAGCACAACCATCTGACCAAATTAAATGATGATAAAATGGTATATCCATAGCTATCACATGATCATAGAATAATTTAAAGCAATGCTGCACGTAATGGATTTCATGGGTCCAGTCGTCACTTATGTAGAGGTGACTTTCTTTCAGTATCACACATTTCTCTTCATTGTTATCTGGACCATGTTGATACGTGATATGGACCATTATGCTCACCTGCTCTGAGTGGTAGTATTGACTTTGTATTTCATTTTGTGGTTGTAGGGTGTAATTTTCTACAAAGTCAACCACTGATAGTATAGTTCTGAGAGGGAAGGTGTCTCGACATATTCTGAATTGTTCATCTTGCCACTGTGCCATATCGACATGTTGAATGTACTATTGGATCTTTCCACGAAACTCTAAAATAAAATCACATACTTGCACCTGGTGTAAAAAAATAAACAGTGTTATAAAACAACATAAAAAGATGTACATGAAGTCACCAACTTAATGTACATGAATTCACCTATGAAGTCACCAATTTAATCTTCCTTCTTTCTTTCTCATCATGTCGCTGATATGTCTCATACTGATAGTTCTACTTCTCGACAATTGCATTCCTGAATTCTTGATCTTCACTCTCATGGATGCAATCAGACCATAATGATAGCCCACCACAATTGTTGCAAGAACCCTCTACACATTGTTTTAAGTAATGTGTCTACCCATCTTGTTTCAGACACATTATGATATGGATGAAATCTTTGGATGACATTGGTGGTATTGTACTTGAGAATTACTGCACATGGTTAGGATGCAAAAAATGATGTATATGTGCAAATGTATGATAATATAGATCAAAATCTATGTGGTATCTACAACCACAAGTGTTCCAGATGGTATTGATTTTAACATACCAAGGATTGAATTTTTCAAAAGATCTTTGCACGAGCCTTAGCTCTACATGGGAAACTTTAAACATCTCGAACAATTGAGTTTGTGTCATGTCAAGATAATTTTTAACATGAGGTTCATTTTTCATAGAACCCCTACAGTGTTTTAACACATCATTTATGTTAGAAGAAGGCATAGTGTTATAGTGCCAAAATGTGTGCACTAGTCCCTTCACTGCTTCGACTAACTTATGTATTTACAGGGCAACCTACCGCTAAATGCCCATAATATTTCCATTTGTCCGTTTACATCAAGGCTGTCTCTTCTTAATGAATATTTTTTAAGTGTATTTGGATGTAAAGGCACAATTTGTGATGTGCATTTAAGTAAATGACATTGTCTTGTGGATCTACATACAATTGATTCAGCCAATACGCGGTGAGCCACATTACAGTCTCATGAACGAGTTATTTTATCAATCGATGTGAATGCAACAACAAGAGATTTAACAATCTATTACTTGATTCGACATTCTTCAATGTTCTTATGCCCAACTTTCTTATAACCGTTGCCATATTTCTAGATTTAAGCAAAGCTAAAAACAATTGGCATTTACCAGCTTTGGATTTGTTATCAAAATATTGTTTCATTATTTGAGAACAATGACGAAGGATAGTGCGTTTAGCCACCTTACCTTCCATGGAAGTTAATTCGCTCTTGTTGACTTGTATGCGTTTAGGAGTTATCTTTCATTTTGATGCGATATTTTTTTCCATTTGAAAAGCTGGAGTGATGTTTACATCCACTACAGGTTGACAACTTCGATTAGGAGATTGAACCAGTACCTGGCATGGTTATTGTGGAGTCACATTTGCATCGTGAGGAACATAATTATTGAACTCTTCACAAGATTGTCCGCTTAATAATGGACCAAGAATATCATCTCCCCTATAACCAACTTCCTTTAATGTTTCATTATCTTCCTCAGCCTCTACGTCAGGTATCTTTTGAGTGGGAATGGGAAGTATTTGCTCATCCAATGAATATCGATGATTTCTTGAATCTTCCCTCTTATTTTCTTTTTTATTTTCAGCTTCTTTCGGTGTAAGCACCTTTCTCGCTGACTTTTGACCACTATTACGTACATTCCCCATTGAAATCCACCCAAACGTGTACAAAACCTATGGATTTGTGTAAGGAATGATTAAATGATAGGTTGAACAGTTCTCTGTGTGCGGGTTCAGAAGAATCCTGTCTTTTTCTACAGTAAACCCGTCCCACAACACGTAGCCCAACATTTTTTTATAAAACACATATCGCATATGCGATATAACAGATATTTTTTTTATTGCATATGCGATATGGATACACTACTTTTAACTTAATGACTTGTTTGTATTATGTGATCGCTAAATCGCATATGCGATATATCACATACATGATTTAGTGCATATCAAATATTTAAACTTGATAACCTTATAATGGAACCCATACCCATGGTTAAGAGCTCTAGACCTATCCTTGGACCATGGTAGTGTCTTCAAAACTATCTCTTGTCTGGAAATATTCATAATGGTTCCAATATGACCATGTTCAATGCCTCATGAACAATCTTCAATGCATTAAATAATCTAATGGCACATATGTCCCATGTTAAGGCTAAATATCCCCTTTAAAGGGCATGTGTAGTGGTTTAAGACTTGTTTTTGTTACACTATTGTCCCATTACCATGGTTAAGACCCTAAGACCCATCCTTAGTGCATAAAACCTCATAAGGACACCCATATCCCACTAAAGGAAAAATATTCCATCTATAAGGAATGTGTATTGATTTATGAAATTATTGTATTCTCTTCCATGACTATAGTCAATGTCCAGAGACCCATCCCTCCCATCCAAAACCCTATAATGGCAACCTTATCCCATTATCATACCATTTAGACTCCCAATATTCCATCCAGATGGTCTATGGGGCGGCTCATGGCCCAACATTAATTTGGCTAAGAGGAGGGGGGGGAGTCAAAGGAGGGAGAGGAAGGTGTAGAGGAAATCATGGGAGGGAGGGATGGGTAGGGGACATATATGGTGGGGATGAAGGGAGGAGAAATATAAGGGGAAGGGAGGGATGAGTAGGGGAGAGATATGAGGGGGGGCTGGAGGGAGGACAAATATAAAGGGAAGGGATTGGTGGGAGGGGAATAAATATAAGTGGGAGGGAGGTCCTTGGGGTCTTAGACACTGTCAAGGGGTGAAACCTCTATTTTAGGCCCTAAATGAAGCTTCTAGGCATCTAGGACCACCAATAACACCTTAAACCACCATATGTTACCTCTTGAGGCCATTCTTAGTTTTGTGTGTGGGCATTGACACCATTAGGTTATTTTAATCACTAAGGATGGGTTTAGAGACCCTTGACATGGTTGAGCGATCGAGAAACCCAGGTTGTAGACACTAAAGGAAGCTTCTAGGGATCCATAGGAAAGAATAATGTATCAAGCCACCACACATGACCTCTCTAGGGGGTCTTTGGCCTTAGATTAGGGATATGCGAGAAATTGGGATTTTTTTACAGTAGTTATGGGTCTCAGTGCCATATGCATGGAAACAGAAGGAAACCCAAGCCTTGGGACCTAAATGAATCCCTTAGTCATTGAAGGTCAATAAGGACACTTCAAACTACCACAGAGGACCTATTGATGGTATCCCTACCCAAAAAATGGGAATAATCATGCCATCGAGAGGTTTTAAATAGTAGACATGGTTCTCAAGGCCTTACACATGGTTGACGAAGTAAACCCAAGCCTTAGTCCATAAAGGAATATTATATCCATCAAAGGCCTAAAATGATATCTTGAATCACCTCACATGACTTACAAGCACTAGGTATGGGTCGTGTGGCCTTCCACATTATTGGGGGAGTAAACATTGGGATTGGACTCTAAAAAAATCTTCTAGTAATCCATGACCATGAAAAACACCTCAAATGACCAGCCATGACCTCTTGAAGTTACCCTTTCCTTAGAATGGTGACATGGATACCATTAGAAGGTTTTGGATAGTAGATATGAATCCACGAGTCTTTGACATTGTTAAGGTAGGAAACATAGGCCTTGTATCATAAAGAAAACTTCTTAGAATATAGTTTTAAGAATGGAATTTGATCCACCACACATGACCTCATGAGCATATCCCAAACATAGTTGTGGGAGAAACCCTAAGCTGTAGGCCCTAAATGAATGTTATACAAATCTTGACCCAAGAATGATGCCGTGAATGAAAAAAATCATCTCTTAAGAAGATATTTGGCCTCCAAGTGGGAATATTAGTATGATTATGAGTTCTCAAGCACAATGTATACTTCGTGGAGCCTCAACATAGTCGAGAGATGACACCTTGCCCTTAAGCCCTAAAAGATGCTTTTGTGTGTCCATGGCCAAAATTAATGCTTCAAAAAAACATAAATGATCTCGCAATCCTTATCCTCATAGTGGATGTGTTGGTACCATTAGAAATATTTTAGAGCTAGATATGAGTTTCGAGCCTTAGAGAAAGGTTAGGAAATAAAACTCAATCATTAAGTCTAAAAAGCATATTCTATGTCTTAAGCGCCATGAACAAGCGCCTTGAACCTCCAATAATCTAACCTCATTATCCACAACCATTCACAGATTTTAGGCTAAGCATCATCCTTTTGCCACACTAAACCACTTTGGAGGGGCCAATAATTACCATGATATTTTCTTTTTAGATGGGTTTTCTCCCAAAGACTATCCACTAACTTGGTAAAATCCTTTTTACTCTCATTCCAAGCTACTAAAGAAAAAACACATATGAGTTATAATGCATATGCGATATATCACATATGCAATATGAATAACGCTAAAGCGCATATGCGTTATAATGCATATGCATGTTTTTAAAGTTTAAAAACTCAGTGGAAATAAGGTTTGGCATTATGTTCGGAAATAGCTTCGGACTACCGAACCTATTGGCTAGGAAAAATACACCAGGGCTATTGCATGCCTTTTAGAACTCTATCAATATGCTCAGTTTTGATGGCATGTTTTTCTCTGACAAACACAATATTTTTTATGAAAATTTAGAATAGTGTAGAGTACAATCTTACGATTTTGAATATGTAGTTTTTTCCTTCAAATGTATGTTTTATTTATTTATTATTATTTTTCTAAATGGCACACGTCAGTTTTCAAAAATAGATACATCAATTGTTTTTTATATAACTTTTGATTTCCTTCACCATTTTCCAAGAAAACTATATGGTGCACTAGAGGAGAGAAATCTCTATAATATTTTATATAGAAATCAAGGATTTCATTAATTTTTTCCCCTACAGTGTTTCACCCACACAGAACATTTTCATTTCAAGCTTTTCTGACTTCAATAATTAATAATAAAAAAAATAATTCATGAAAAATTCTAAATGAATAGTGTTGCACTAGGTCCATATGTCCTTTATATGTCTACAAGATTTTATCCAAAAATGACATCATTTACCTCATATATTGCTACACCCGCATAAACATATATGTTATGATATGTTGAAAATTTGAAAACCCAATTTCACGTAAACTAATTTTATAATCATTTACACACATTTTTCTGCATAAATGTTATATATTATGAAAACCTATCTTTCTGTCTTTTTACTTCATCTTCCAATACGTTAAGGAAGTACCCCTAATTGTCACCTAAAGTTAGCGGTTCCAAGTTTTTCTAGTATTATGTGGCATCTAAAGTGTCTTTAAAGGAGTCCATGATTGTGCATCATCCCTTCTTTCTTTTCATGAGTTTTTTAATCATGTATACTTGTCTTAAAAAGATATGTTTAGTGTAGAAAAGTTTCTTGGAACAAGTGAATTAATTTCTATATAAATATAATTCTGAAATTGAGAGTTAAAACAACTATACAGTTAATTGCCGAGAATATTGGGTTTAAAACTTGCTCCTTGCAGCTTCAAGTTGCATCCAGTAACTAAAGAGTGTTATTTACTCCATGACCTAACATTTTCTTATACTCACTGACGTTCCAGTACAGAGCTAGAACCTAACATCCCATAGATGTTCTATGGTAGCTCTCCGTTATCTCATGGATAAATCAAATAGAGCCTTCACTCCGTGTGATCTCTGGCATCTCTCCTTTTTGTATTCTTTTGTTTCTTTATTTTTCTTTTTGCATGACCTTTCTTCTTTTCCTAGGAAATTAATAGAAAATAACTAACTCCCTTTATTACTAGCCACTTGTCTTCGTAAAGAATGCCAAAGATTTAGTTACTACTTTAAACCCAATTTTCTGTCAATTACAACAACCAATGTTTGATATCATTTCAAAAGAAACATTGATTCCACAAAATATCATAATCATCACAGAGCAATATCAATGTTCCAAACTCCACATCAAACCAAACGTTTTATCATTTAGATCATTTTTTATGGTCAAATCAATATGGTAACTCAAAAAATCATAATGCTATAGAGCTTACATTTTCAATATCAAGGCATATTTATCTAATTCTTCCAAATATCAAATAACAATATTACACATCCAACCTATTTAATGACACTTTATCACTATGCAATAATTTGATACTTCTAGTATCTACGCATGTAAAAACCCATTTCAAAAGATTCTATAATCAATTGCATCATCATAGGAATGGCGTATACACAATTCATCATTCTAAAGAAAAATACTACAATTATCATACTCTAGTACTTCATTAGAAATTTTCAAAACTTCTTACAAAGTATGATCTCACCATATCAACTTATCTAAACTATGTTTTCCATAAATGCAATTGTTCAATTAAATGATAATTTCTTGTTAACCTTTTCATATTAATCAATGAATCATATTGATTCTAGATGTTACCTTTTTCATCGAAGAGTTTATCTTTTGTCCTCGCTTGTCATACCGATTCCCATGTGACGATGGTTCTTGAAACCATGTGTACCTGCATTCTTAACTCACGATTTCTTGCGAGAAATCATTTCCATCGGTCATACATTTTTTGAGAATCCAACCAATTTGTTCATCACCCCATGTGAACGAGGCTTTTCAAAGCAAAATGTTATCAAAGATATCAGAAGAACAAAATTGTCAATACACACCTTTGATTCATTAATGAGTGTATCATTAACAGGTCTAGACATATAAGAAGTGGAGTGACAACGACTTTATAAGATTTGACATAGTGCAAAGACACTAAAATTTATGATATTTGCTCAAAATATCAAAGTATGTATTTGTTCTATTTTATAACATTAATTTTGCAAACAAAACAATGATGTGATATTTATTTTCTTTTTATGTGCACAATTTAATAAGATTAAAGAATCATTTTTATGTTTATTTATGCTTCATTATTTATTTATTTTTGCATATTATGATGTGTATCCCTAGTTATTCTTTTTAAGTTATATTTTTTTATAATATTAATTCATTACATAAATAGTGGAATCAAGTTAATGTACCATGATAGATATTAGTAATGACTTCTTTTATTTTAATACAAGAGTGTCAAGAAAATCAATATTACTTTGAAAAAAATTAACAAAAATTAATTATTGAAGAGTAAATTTTTAAGTTAATGTATTATAATAAATATTAATAGTGACCTTTTTTTATTTTAATACAAAGATGTCAAGAAAATCAATATTACTTTGAAAAAAATTAACAAAAATTAATCTAGTTGTCTAACTAGGGGGCTGGTTTTTAACGTTATGGCTATGAATCTTCACTAAATTTTCAAAATGTGCAAAAACATTGATAGATTTTAGTGAGTGGGGGTGCCTGAGGGTTTTATGGCACAAGATTTCATTTTTGCACTTAAAATGGCCCAACAAATAACAGAAATTACAAAATTTTGTGAGTTAAATTCACCCACTCAAAATCAACAGAAAAGTCAAAATCATCCTCTAGTTAGACAACTCCAAAATTAATTATTGAAAAGTAAATTTTTAAACAAAACCTTTCATGGTAAACAATATAAAACACTCCAAAATTAATTATTGAAAAGTAAATTTTTAAACAGAATGTTTCATGATAAACAATATAAAATGCCCAATTTTGACCAATAAAATAAAAACCAAATTCCAACACTGGTTCCATATATTGTTCCAACTTCCACCCTTGTGTTCACGCGATATGAAAGCAGACCAGAATATTTTCAGTGAACTCAGAGCATCATGTATGTGGCGTACGGATGAAGGATAACACACGCGGTTGAATTGAAATGACATCACGCGTAGAACATTTTTTTGGATTGCAATGACATCACTGTGACCACGACAATAAAGGTACGACATGGTGACAATGTAATAATGCAGGAAAGTTTTGAATTAAATACCCAGGGGCCAGATCCATGGTATGATGGTAGTCGTGTTTCTCCTCAATACTTCTGTTCAATTATGAAGTGTGAACACGCACATCCAATTTACGGCGCCGGACGGTACTAGGTAGGGCCTGCGAAATTAGGCAAGCGGGATGCGGAAGCTACCAAAGCCATTCGTGCTTTGACTTAGTAGACATTTCTGATATGCCACCGTCATTTCTGGTCGCGTCATTCAATTCGAATGCTTTTGGTCAAAAAACCATGTGCAACATAGATGCAAGGGCAGCCCAAATGGAGAAAATTAATCAGCTTGGCAGAGCAAGAAAGTAATGATTGTTACCATAAACTCATTACTGACTATTAGATATCCAAATGCTAAGATCCAACAATCAGTGAACAATCAGCGATGAACCTGAGGTAGCAATCATTATTCAACACAGTACAGCACAGACACATAGATAAAGGCCCACCTAAGAAAAAAAGTACAGACACAGAGACACATAGATGAAGGGCAGCCCAATAAAAAAAAGTTTTACTCAGAGCATAAGAAAGTTTTACTTAAAGCATTATGTTTTGCAGACTTTTTTTTATTTTTATTTTTATTTTTTTGTCTTTGTCTTAATCTTTTATAACTATTTTATTTTAAATATTCAATAAACAAGCAACAACAATAACGAATTTCTTTTAAATATTCAATAAACACCGAGCAACAATGAAACCATGAATTTATTGCTATCTATAAAACCTTTGCTATGTTCCAACCTTATCGTTCATTGCTTCCTATAATTACCTTTCTTCTGTTCCAAATTTCTACGTTATCCCTCAACAGTGCGCTTTTTGTGCCTATAATTACGTTCCTGGGAGATTGTTCCAAGAATTCTTGCTAGTGTTATCCATATTCAATCCAATTGGAAAACTTTGCAACGGCAAGGTAAGCAATCCGAAGTGCAAGAATTCATATTCAAAATTTTCCTGAGGGAAACAATGCTAAGAAAGCTGCTATCAAAAGAAATTTGCTAAGGTATTGTTTGTTTTGCAGATGGGAGAGACTGCAATGAATTCAGAAGGGTTGTCCACATCTCCGTGCGCTGCTTGCAAGATGCAGAGAAAGAAATGTACAGACAAATGCGTTCTCGCGCCATATTTCCCACAGGCCGAACGTGAGAAGTTTCTGCTGGTACACAGAGTCTTCGGCCACGGTCATGTCATCAAATTATTACAGGTTCAAATGATTTAATGCCCGCTAGCTCTTGCTAAAATGAATAGCCAAAACAGCTCAGTATGGGAGAAAAGTTTTTTTTTTCAATTGTTTAAATTTAAATTTAATGGAGTAACACCATTTTGATTTCTCAATTGTTGTGGATCGTGCTTGTTTTGTTTCATAGATGCAGAGTTTATTTTTTTTGTTGTAAGTATCAAATTCTTTCATAGCGTCAAAACTTTAGGAAAGCTTTGCATTTAGAGAATTTGACTTCAGGACAAAATGATTTTTCTGAGTGCACCGTAGATCCAGATGCATAGTTTATTTTGTTCTGAGTGCGCCGTAGATCTAGATACATAGTTTATTTTCTTTTATCCGTTTAAATCTTATTTAGATTACTAAATTTTTTAAAAATTTGTATATTTAGAAAACTAGATTTTTATACATGGTAGATTAAGAATTAAGATGGATCTACTCAAAGATATTACTTATGACTTTTGGTATAAAAGAACCAGAACTTTATATCTAAATAAGGGGAATCTTCCATTAATAACATACAAATCTCTTAATCTGAACAGAATTGGCATGCATATCCACAATTAAACTTTTATAGAATAGAGAATGTAGATTACAAAAAAAGTATCTGTATAAATGTATGATAAATCCAAAATTAAGATGAATCTCCTAGCTGATATTAGCTATGATAAATCCAAAGTTAAGATGAATTTCCTAGCTGATATTGGCTATGACTGTTGGTTGAAAAATACCAGAACTTCATAACTAAACAACCAGATTCTTCCATTGATGACATGCAGAACCCAATAATCTTAACAGAATTAGCATGCACATCCACAATTAAACTTCTATATTAGAGAAGAAGCATCCAAGTTATACTATTGTTTTTTAACCAGCGTAGATCCAAATCCTAGGCTCTATCAAGCTCCGAGATGGATCAAATGTCTCGAGGTGCAAACCTCTTCTTAGGTATCCATTGATTTCATTCAGACCAAAAGACAAATCTTTTTATTTAAGGTACACATATAATATTTTTATTATTAATATTTAATATTATTTATGGCTAACATATAATATTTTTTATTATTTTTTATTTTGTTAGGAACGAACATTACAACATTTCTCCATACATGGTTTTAAAACCATATGCAAGGCTCTCCTACAACCATGGGTTGTTTATGAGGCCTTGCACATGGTCTTAAAACCATTTGCAAGGTCCTCCTAAACCATGTACAATAAAACCATGGGTTATTTAGGAGGCCTTGCACATGGTTTAATAAAATCCATGTGCAAGGCCAACTTTTTTTGCGAATAATTCTTGTTATTTATTATTATTTTGTTATGTAGGAACATTACAATATCTCCCCCATATTGTGTTTTTTTCGCATATTTTTTTTACGGATAATTAAATTTTTACTTGTTTTATTGTTTTGTTAGGTAGGAAGATTACAACATCTCCTCCATATTAGATTGTTTTTGTGGCCGACATTTATTTTGGCCTATAATTAGAAATTTTATTTTTTATTAATAAAAATAACGTTATGTAATGTTACATAACGTTACTTAACGTTACAAGATCTCCCCCATACTGGGCTGTAGAGCCTTTCTGCGCAATTAAAACTTTTATATATATATATATATATATATATATATATATGAAGTTGAACATGGTTTATTATTTTATTAAATTGCCTCATATCAACTATTAATAACATAAAGATAAACTAAACTTTTCAGTTTAACAATGATCTTGCTTTATTCAAGTATATTTATATTTAAAAAACTATTTTCAAAAACTTGATCAATGTCTAATCATTGACACATTTAAGTAGATTACACTCCTGCCAAATAGCTAGTGACACATTTAAGTAGACTACACTCCTACCAAATAGCTAGTGACTTTTAAAGCAGTTCATACATTTACAGAATGTCCAACACAGTGACAGTCATATCTCCTCCTTCTAAGCCCTTTATCCTCTTTTTAAATCAATCAAGCTTAATACCATAGGCAAAATCCTATGTTACAATTTACTCTTATGGTTCAATAACTTTCTATTTTAATAGTCTAAATGGGCAATAACATTCTATTTTTATAGTCTAAATGGGTAATACATGTGTTTTCAAATCCAGAGATTGTTGCTTTGCATGAATTGCAGCATTGTAAAAGCAAATTGCAAAATATATGCCTTGTTACAATTTACTCTTATGGTTCAATTACTTTCTATTTTAATACTCTAAATGTGTAATAACTTTCTATTTTAATAATAGTCGACCATGGGTTTTCAGTTAAGGTAGAGTACAGAAATGAAAGCATTTGACATGAAAACCCAAACATCCACATTATATAAGATCTAGCAATGTTTTGCAAATTTCTTTCAAGATTCATAGGTAAAAACAAATAACAGAAAATAGGAGAGAAATAATTCCTCATAGACAATTTGTGTGTTTAATACTCTTGGCATAAATTTAGCAACTTTCGTTCACAAATTTCCTATATCCCAATTGTATTCATTACGCTTAGGCCAATTAAAATTAAATAGCAGTAGAGTATTCCGAAAAAGCCAGTGAATATCCATTATAGAAAACATTAGACTCTATATAATGGAATGATAAACCATTAAAACTATCTGATTGGCTCATGGCTTGATAATCTATTCCTTGTTACAGGATCTTCCGGTAGAGCAGAGAGGAGATGCAGTATGCAGCATAGTCTACGAAGCGAGGGAAAGACTGCGAGATCCCGTCCATGGCGCTCTAGGAGTAATCAATGACCTCCAGAAAAAAGTAGCAGAGTTGGAATCGCATTTGGCTTCCAGAGAAGCAGCGCTGGCTAACGTTAGTCTGCAGCATGCTAATCTCGTAACCCTTGTGACAGGATATGATCCCAAGTTTTACAGCGCTTCAATGCAAGAGAATGAAGATACGTATACGAAACAGGATGGTTTAGACGATGTCGATCCTCTCCAGTTATGGGAACCATTCTGGACATAAACTCAAATGATCCGCCATTCTTTATTTTGAAGACGATCTGTTTGTTTGTGAATAAGAGAAAACTTTTGATATATGTTTCTCCCTCTACCTTCTTTGCTCCAGACGCTCGTTGTCTGTATGTTAGGACATATTGCCTTCTAATGAGAGAATGTGATTGTGCCTCCATCGCTGAGGCTTATCGTTAACTTTGTGAAATTGTTTGCTTTGAATACTTGATTTAGGTTGGATTGTCTATATTTTCACAGCCATTCATTGGTTTACATTACTTGTCCGAAATCAGTATATAGTTTGAAGGGTTAGTTAAATTGGTCTTAATTCAAGCTTTTCATAGGATTTACAATCTTTATAATCCATAAAACATGGGAAAAACATGGGGAAGTATTAGGGGTTTTCCTTTCAATTAGCTTTAGTTTGAAAAAAATTGTCTTGTATAGCTCTTATCTTAATATACTCTTATGAGACATGTTGTTTCAAGTGGTCGGATTACTACTATTTATATTATGTGGTGTTAAAGTGGTGATAATGGTTTTCTAACCATATGAAACAACATATCTCATAATATATGATATGATAGGAGAAATGATAAATATGCTTAGTTGGTAGCTCTAATAATATGGTGCCAAGCATTTCCTTACCACATTGACATGTATAAGTAGGATTTAACCATGAGAGGTTGTACCATAAATGAAGTGAATCTGCAAATAATTATTTAGTCTTTGAGTGGTGATACACCAATATAGGGTTTTGAGCACCAAGGATGGGTTGTGGGGATCTGGACATGCTTAAGGGAGGAACATAAGCATCACGATATAAAGAAATATTTTAGGTGTCTTATTAAAAGAACAACATATTGAACCATCACATGTGACCTCCTAGGAGCATCATTTGCCTCAAGTTTAGATATGGACACCATTAGTATGGATTGAGCACTAGGTATGAGTTTAGGTACCTTCACCATGGTCAAGGGAGGAAACCTATGCCTTAATCTCAGAACGTAACTCTGAAGACATGAGGACCATGAATGAGGCCTCAAACCACTGCATAGGACCCATTTTTGATATATTTGGCATGTGATAGAGGATATGATTCCCATTGGAAGGTTTTAAATAGTAATGATGGGTAGTGGGGTTCTAGCCAAGGTAGGGGCAGAGAACTCGAGATTTAGGCAATAAATGAGGATTCTAGAAATTGAAGCCTAAGAATGCCACTTTCAACCTCCACATATCATCTCCTAAGTGTATCCTTGGATGTGACTGAGGATACTATCACAATTAGGAGTTTTCTTATTACTAGGTTAGGGTATTGACACATTAACCATGGTCGATGGAAGAATATTAGGTATTAGGCTCTAAACGTATCTTTTAGAGTTCCATGTCCATGAATGCCATGTTTTAACACCATAAATTATCTCTCACTAAGATCTTTGGCCTTTGAGTGGGGATATGGGCATCATTAGGATTTTTGAGCATTAGGTATGGGTTTCAAGGCCTTGCACATGGTATGGGGAGAAAACATGGGCCCTAGGCCCTAAAGACAAAATTTAGGAATCTAGGGGTAAGAACAACACATTAAACAACCAAAATAAATCTTTATAGGGTATCTTTGGCTTTTGAGTGGAGATATTGTTGTTAGTATGACTGTTTTAGAACTAGGTATGAGTCTCAAGGCCTTCATTATGACTAGGGTAAAAACTTGGGCCTTAGGCCCTAAAGGAAGAGTCTAAAAATATTAGGAAAATAAAAATTCCTACAACCACCACACATGACGTACCAAGGGAATCTTTTTCTTCTAAGTGGGGATATAGTTGTGATAAGGATTTTTTAGCACTAGTCACTATGTCTTGGGGATTTAGACATGGTCAAGTGAGTAAACTTCAACCTTAGGATGTAAACTAATAATTTCTAGGGTCAAAAGGATGCTCCAAACACATAGGCATGGATTAACAATGGTATCTTTGGCCTATATTTTGGGATGGGAATTCCATTAAGTGGTTTTGAGTGGTGGGAATGGGTTTGAAGGTTGTAGAAATGGTTTAGAAGGAATTCTAGTATCCCATGCATTGGGTCCTAATGGAAGATTTAAGACATTAAGGGCCATGCACGACGCCTAGAAGCACAACATATGACCTACCAAGGGTATCATTGTTGATGTTTGAGCAAAATCAGAGATGATTGGACTTCAAAACTTTTATCAAACAATTTCATCACTCATGAATTTCACAAATCAACCACATATGAATCTTTATATCAGCCACATATGAATCTCATAAATAATTCAGTCACATAAATTAGCTCCATAAATCAACCTTATAAATTATCTCCATAAATCAACCATATAAATCAAATCAACCATGAGAGGAAAGATATACCCTTGGAAAACCCTCCAAACACAGAGGACGAAAAACCAAGCAATTCTTTAAGTCTCATAGATATATTTGTAGAGAATAGTTTACAACACATAAGCACATTTCTTGATAAGAGTTATCACCATAGCAGAAGAGAAGAGAGATCTGATGCAACCCTACAAAAACAATTGTATGCAACTCTATTGAATTTTCCATATTCCTATCATATTGATAACAAGCCAAAAACCCTAGCATGCAGAAGGTAGTGCATAAGAGTCTTAGTAAACATAATGAGAGCACCACATAGTGCATTCATAAGGAGGAGAAAACTAGAACTCCCTCCATGCAAACACCAACACCATTCCTTTCCTCAATTAGCTTTAATTGAATGTTCACTATCTTTAATTGAAAGTGAACTAAATTGAACTGAATCTTAATTGTCTTGAACTAAATGTTTACTGACTTTAACTGAATGTTAACTGGCTTGAACTAAATGTTAACTTACTTGAACTAAATGATAACTTACTTGAACTGAATGTTAACTGACTTGGACTAAATGATAGCTTACTTGAACTGAATGTTTAACTGACTTGAACTGAATGATAATTGACTTGAACTCAATCTTTAACTGATTGTTTATCACTTAGTTAACATGCTAACTTAAGTGTCATCAGTGCTTCACTCTTAGTGCCATACATGCACAATTTCTATTATTAATTTTTGCATGGATCTCTTTAGTTAACTGATGCATGTTTATTGATGAACATTAAGCTCTTCTTTAGTTAACTAATAAAATTCATTAATAGTTCAAATGATGATTTGACTGAGAAATTGATTGAGGCATTCATATTTTACTGAATCCTTATAATTTGAGTTCACTTAGACATTTGCATGGGCAATTCGAATTCTCTTTCTCTATGCTTTTGCATCATTATCATTAAATAAATAATGCATGGTCCATATGTTTATTATTTATCCATCATATCATATCATACTCAAAAGAATTATTCCATACATACTGATGATCATATATATTACCCCGGGCCATATAGTCATATGCTACAGTAATTCACTCTAGGGTAGCTAAGCCCTAAAAAAGACTTAGAGAATTCAATGACCATGACTAGCAATATATCACATAGTATAACCACATGACTTGATACAACACAAGTCCATATCCATAATTGGAGATCCATTCTCATAGAGTACCATCTATTCGAATCATAGACTTGATACAACACAAGTTCACAGTATTGATACAACACAAGACTCCAATCTTGATACAACATAAGATTCCAATCTTGATACAACAAAAGATCACAGTACAAGCATCCCACCTCAATACATGAGGACATAGATAGGACTTCATACAACATAATGTCCTCACTTGATACCACACAAGTTCCTAGCTTAATACAACACAAGCATTGGATAATGACTCCTGATGCTGTACAATCAACACACCCTCTCAGTGAGGGAGACACTCTCTTCTTTACCAGGAACTCCCTGCCATACCAAGCTTGTCTCGGAAGTATCTCAACTTCATCACCAACAGTGGTTTGTCCAAAAATTTGAAATCTACTCATAAGTAGTTATGTACTAAAATTTTACTTACATGAACATGACTTAGTGATTCGGGTGCTCAAGTGCACGATAGAGGACAACAATTCAATTGAATGAATTGAGCACTATTAGGGTAGAATCATATTAAAATAAGTAAAAAAACAAATACACTACATAGATATAAAGTATGCACACATACAAAATGCAAGAATTCAGACCAAACTTTGCTATTCTATTACTGCTCTATTAGTTGCTTGTATTTTACAATAGTGTACATGCTTATATAGAATGTTGAGTTGCTTGGGTGACTACCCATTACATTCAGCTACAAATAAGTTACAACAGTTCGAAATTTCAATCATTACAAATGACTAGAAGACAAAGAGATGATCTGTTGTAATCATGTCGAGATGTTGGAGTTGACGATGCCTGTCGAGATGCTAAACTTGTCCAGGTTGTGTCAAGGTTCGTACTTGTCGAAGTCGATGTTGAAACTTTCGAAGTCGACAAATATGCCAACTTTTGGGTGGATCATTCCTCATTCCTTAAGAAATATGGTCCCCATTTTTTGCTTGTTCAGATGAGGAAACTTGTTGGTGAGTTTAGTAGAAGAGTACCACTTTCCTTGGGTAGGGAGATGTCCAAATTTAGCCACTTGAAACAAGGGAATTGTGTTCTTTGTTTTATGGTGTATGCGTCGTCCCGTGATCATTGTTGCAAGGAATAGGCTCCTGAACACCTGGATGTATTTCTTCGAGTTCTGTTGTCTGCAATTCATTATGTTCTAACAAAGGTGAATGGTATGGTTGAAGTAGATCCACATTAAACACTCGATGCAGACCCAAGCATGAAGGAATGCTGAAATTGAAAGCCATTTTCTCAAATTTGCTTAAGGATACTGTACTGACCATATCACAAAGGATTCAACTTTCTATATGGACCAATGAAGCACTCCTTCTTTAGATGTAACCAGACTTGATACCTAATTTGGAATGAATGAGGAGTAAGATGTTCATCATGTTGGGCCTTGGATTTTGCATTAGCTTGTTGTAACATTTCATGTGCTTGATTCCGGATGTTGTATATTTGATCTCAAAACTTCAATGATTTTTTGACTTCTGATTGGTCAGAGTGGGTGTTGTTTGACAATGTTGATGAACTGATCAAGTTGATGGGCACTAAGGGTTGAAATCCATAACAAATCTCAAATGGAATCTTTCCCATAGAGCTATGTTGAGCACAATTGCAATGGTGTTGTATGTATGGGATACTTTCATCCCATGTCCAACTGTGCTTGTGGTTGTACATGTGAAGCAATTTTACTACCAAGCGATTCACAACTTTCGTATGTCTGCCTATTTAAGGATGGAAAGCTGTCGACAAAGAAAGTCTCGTGTCGAGATGTTGCTAGAGAGTCTTCCAAAAGATATTGACCAATATGGAATCTCTGTCAGAAATGATGGTCGTCGGAAGGACATAGTGTTTCAAAACATGTTCGAAGAAGAGATGAGCAGTCTGTTGTGTTGTTGTAGTCTTCTTGCATGGAATGAGGAAAGCCATATTGGAAAATCTATCGACTACTACTAAGATTGCGTCATTATTATGTTTGGTATTAGGATAACCCATTAGCTAGTCCATAAAAATAGATTCCCATGGTTGATTAGGAATCGAAAAAGGTATGTAAAGTCCTTGTTGTCGGTTCGATGGTTTGGCAATGGCACAAACCACGCACGATCGAATGGACCCATTGAAATTAGATTTAAGTGAAGGCCAATAAAAATACTTTTGGAGGATAATAAGAGTATTTTCTACTCCAAAATGTCTTGTAATCTTGTTGTAGTGCACCTCCCAAATGAGTTGTTGTAGATGCTCATCGGTCGACATGCAAAGCTATCCAAGCTTGTTTAGCAAGGTATATTTTAGGAAGTAGTCAGTAGTAGACATCGTGTCGGTATGAAGCTGTCGATAAATTGCAGAGAATTTGCAGTCTACCACCGATACAATTGTAGCCAAGTAGTGGTGTTGTAACCATGCATACTCATCACTATAGAAAGGAGAGTAATGGGTGGTTGACTGAGACAATTGGATTTACCTTTCCAATACTTAATTACCAACTAAAATTTTTACAGGTAATTAATCCACTTGTGTTGTCAAGTTGTTTGTAATTTCAACTGGGATAGGGAGAACTATGAGGGCTTGTAGTCAATAAAGATGATCGTTTCCTTCCCAAGGATGTAATGTATCCATTGCTTAAGGGCTTGCACAATGGCACACAATTCTTTTTCATACGTAAAATACCTTCTAATAGTGTCATTGAAATTTTCAGAATGAAAAGCGATTGGGTGACCATAATGAGTGATCACTTCTCCTAAAGCATAGTCCGATGCGTTTGTCACAATATTAAAAGGATGGTGCAAATAAGGTAGCACAAGTACTGGTGCAGTACAAATATTGTTTTTGAGTTTCTCAAAATCTTGTTGTTGTGTCGGTGTCCATTTGTAGACAGTTTTCCCATTTCCCTTAGTCAAATGATTCAGGGGCTAGTCTATGTGATTGAATCCAAGTATGAACCGTCGATAAAAATTCACCAAACTAAGAAAACTTTTTAGTTCATGAATGTTTTGAGGAATGGGCCAATATTTGAGGGCCTGTACATTTTCTGGGTTGACGTGAATGCTTGCAGAGTCAATTACATATCAAAAATATTTGATGTTGTTCATTGCAAATGAACATTTGTCCACGTTCAGATATAGTCAATGTCGTTGGAGAGTGTCGAATACTTATCGAAGATGTCTACCATGTTCTTCCCAATATCGACTGAAAATCAAGATATTGTCAAGATAAACAATGACACACTTGTCGATGAAATGCAATAGGTAATCCATATATCACATGAGGGTCACAGGTGCATGGTTAAGCTGAAAGGAATGACTAACCATTCAAACAATCCCTCCTCGGTTTTGAAAGTAGTTTTCCATACATAGGTGGAATCGATAGGAATATGATGGTATCGTGACTTGAGATCGATCTTAGTAAATAATTTAGCACCTTTCAGAGTGCCGATGAGTCCATCTATCCTTGGAAGAGGGTATCTATTCTTTACCGAAATTTTGTTGAGAGCCTGATAGTCGATGCACATGCACCAAGTCCCATCTTTCTTCGGTACAAGGATGGCTATAATTCCAGAAGGAGAGGAGTTAGGTCAGATGTGACCTTTGTCGATCAAATCCTAGATTTGTCTGCAGATCTCTTCATTCTCAAGAATGGATCTTCTGTAAACAAACAAGTTAGGTAATGAAGAACCAAAAAAAAGTTTAATGTAGTGTTTTACCTGGCAGTGTAGAATTACTCTGCTTGGTTCTTGAAATATGTTCCGATATTTGTCAAGAATATGGTCGATCTATTGCTGTTTTCAGGAGATGCAGTGGTCGGTGAGTTGACATGTTGCTGCAGTCTTCCTGAAATGCTAAGGCTTTAGCATGATCAATGCAAATTTTTGAGCATGGTTGACAAGCTTCTTTATTTGTTTGGAAAATATCATTACAACCGTTGGTGTAGGTTATCGCTCTGATATGCCATACCATTGATTCCAAATTTTGACAATCAAATTATGATGCCGTGAATGATAACTTCCATGTTAATCCCATAGGTAAGATTTCCCAAACATGGCGTCAACTACAGAAAGCAGTGCCACATTATAGATTAGTTCATATTCAAAAGGATTAATGAAGTAGGTGAGTTTTCATTGTCGGGTGATCCTTAGTTCCTATCCATCCTTCCTCCAACCAATGTTGTAAGGTTGAGGATGTGGAGTGGTGACAAGACCAAGTTTATTCATGATATCTTTAGAAACGAAGTTCTTCAAGATATTATTATCCACAATCAGATGTAATGGATTGTTTTGAACCCATATCTATGTATGGAATAGGAGTTATCGTTCCTCCTAATCAACGATAGTCAAGGCTGACAGAGTGGACAATGTCGATGTCAAAATAATCAATGCTTTCAAGTCATATTCTACCAGTGTTTTTTCAGACAAGTCAGATGTCGACAATTTTTCCAAAAATGTATTATGAGCTTTGCATTCTGACATATCATGCCATGATGAATTGTGATAATCACACTATTTCTTGGCAAGGGTTTGCTTGATATGTTCCTTTTTGTCTTTTTGAGAGTGATTCTTGTGATATTTTGGATTTGGCGGAGTCACCTGAGAAGGGTGTCTTTCTTTATCAGAGTTAGTTGGTGACTTATTGTCAGATGTTTGACATGTTGACTTGGTCGCAAAATTTCACCTTTTCCTTTTTACTTAGCTTCAATCTTTCTGGCATACTGGAATGCATCCTGAAGCATACTAAAAATAAGTAACTCCATCTCTTGCTGAATATACGAGCATAATCCATTGAAGCACTTCTAAAAAAAAGAAATTTATCTTCTTCTTGGATGCAAAGTCTAGCCATGAGCCAATAGAACTCGTCGGTGTAACTCTAGATGGACTGGTCTTTCCATTTCCTTAGTTGCTACCACTTCTTATATTGTTGTTCAATGTACTTGGGCAGGTAGAACTCATTTTGGATGTACTCGACAAATTTCTCCCATGTGTCTATGGGGTCTCCTTCTCACTCCATCTTTGTTGATATATTCTCCCACTAGCAGTGCACAGAGGTTGACATCTTTAAGGATGTAATGGTGATATTTTAAGCTCCCAAGAGTTGATTCACAGAGTAATAAGACTCTAGTTGTTGTACCCAATTGTCTGCAGAGTCCATGCCAATATTTCTGTCAAGATTCGGTATGTTCATATTCATTTGCACTTTGAATGGATTGATTTTGTCGGAGTTGGCTTTGGTGAAGGATCCTGTAGATGTCAAAGCAAATCACGTGAGAATCTCATTGAACTGGGTGAACATTTTGGTTCATTGTTGATCCAGTTCCTTCTCTATGAGTTGCTATGTCTATTTTATTTTTATTTATCCATATTCTCTGAAGTTGAAGGTAGTGTCTGCTTGGATTGCTGATTTTGTGAGCATGTTTGAACATGCATAAGTCAGGTAACTTTGATAGAAGTTTCTACACAACTTAAGCTCTAAATTTTCTTTGATACCAATGATCTGGGTGCCGAGGTGCATGACAAAGGACAACAATTTGATTGAATGAATCCAAAACTATTATGGTGAAAGCATAATAAAATAAGAAAAGCATGAAATCTACTACACAGACATAAAGTATGCACACAAACAAAATGCAAGAATTCGATCCAAACTATGTTGTTCTATTATTGCTCTATTACTTTCTTATATTTTACAATAGTGTACATGCTTATATAAAATGCTGAGATTCCTAGGGGACTACCCATTGCGTTCAGTTACAAAGAAGTTAGAACGGTTTGGAAGTTCAACAGTTATAGACGATTGTAAGACAGAGTGACAATATGTCAAAGTTGTTTCGAGATGCTATAGTCGATGATGCATGTTGAGATGCTAAAATTTTCGAGGTTGTGTCGAGGTTAAGACTTGTCGAAGTTGATGTTGAACCTGTCGAAGTCGAAAAACATGCCAATTGTAGGGTGGATCACTTAAATGAAGTGATACTTCATCTCAATGTGTTCTATCATAACAAAATAGGTTTTTTTTAGAAATATTTACTATTAAGACCTAATAACTATAGGCTCAAGTCTTTCACCCTAGTATGTGGCTTCCCAAGATACACTACTACTCAGCTGGTATTACTATCCACAAAATACATTTATCTTATGTAATACTAACTTCAATACACATAGCTAATACCAAGCTCTATAGTAGGTCTATTATGTATCAAAATACAATAAAGTACCTATTCTAATGCACCTCAAAGTTAATCAAACATATGCTTAGTTCGTAAGCATAAATACAACAGGTTTTTCTCAGAGAACAACCATCTACTTATGCATAGTAGCATCATCTGGATCCAATCCAGAATGAAATTTCTCTAAACTGGAAACAATGGATTTCATATCCATCATATACAACATTATACATAAAATGTGTAAAATCATGCAAAAATAAAATCTTATATTTTCTTTCAATTTTCAACATTTGTTGACTTCAAGAATCTTCTACCATCGGAAGAAGTGCTTAGTGAGCTTGCTATTCTCTATGATGTTCTTCAAGACCTGATCACTTTCATAGTGTTTTCATATCACAGTACCCCACATAACCAAATGTATGGCTATTTAACCTCTCCAATAGGTTTAATTGTTCTTTGGCAATTCAGAATATAACTCTTCTTGAGTATCTAATGGTTTCTAAGAATTCGACCATGTCTCTTCTCATGTGTATTTTCTCCACAAGATGTCACAGTCCCTGGCTTCCTCAGTCATGTACCATGACTAACTAGTTTGGGGAATTTTAACTATTGCTTCCTGTGAAGATACATCAATACTCCCTTTTCAACTAGAGGATTCTTTCATATTATACCAAGCTTATTAAATATGTTGGGAATATTTCTCATCCATGGATATATACAGGAGTTACACAACTCCTTTCTGCACCATATATTGGATATAACTTACTAGGAATCTTGTAAATATTTACTTCTTTACAATATGGTCAATTTAGAGAAACATATTTGATGTGATGTTTCTCGTTGACTATACTAGTCAGAATCCATATACTCGTGAAACTTTCTTTCACTAAACAAGACATGTATGAATCTACATATACTTGTACTAAGTAGGTAACACAACACATGCTTTGTTTTACATGTCTATGTGTTGACTATAAAGCATATAACTGATCTTGGGACCTATATAGATATATCTAACATTTATGAGATCCTACAAATATGAATAAGAATTAGATTTATCTTTATATGTGTGATCATGGATTTATAATCCATTGTGCTTGAATCCTTTCAGGAACTCTACTAAACATTTTCTCAATAGAAGAAAATCTTATCTAATGATTGTTACACCTCTAAACTTAAGAATCATCCAATATTCTTACGTATCATTTCCTTCTGAATATGAGTATCATATATGGTTTCTACATAGCCAGAGGTTAATTTAACTAGTTCCATTGGGTTTTCGAGGAGATAGCAAATCTAGTTTCTCCTTGTCAACATCTAGGGTGTGGGAATTATAATTTTGAGTCCTCCATCAAAGAGACTCATACTCCTCTATATCTAACACATATAATGAATATAATTAAGATAAATACATTACATTCTAGATTCTTTACATTTGTACGAATATAATTAGGGATTATATTATGTCTTCTTCGTAAGAAACATAGGAACCTCCTGATATGATCTCTTTCAAGATCAACCATCTGAATGATTCCATGTCATTCTCTTCTTGTAGGTCAAGGAATATGTTTTTCCCTACAAGAAAAACTATTTAAATGATTAATAATATTACATAACCAAGAAATGTAATCACATGAAAACTTTCAACATATTGGCAATGGTTCACATAGTTATGTACATAGAATAAATCAATGTCTTGACATAACCCCATTCATACCTTATGTGATGTTTCTCAACCCTATATCAGTCCTATATTAGTTCAAAAATTCATATTTTATGAAGGAAATATGAAACCCCATTTTCATATCTCATGAAGTAAGCATTAATCCCTCTATCTGATATATTATGACCAATCATGCAATGCTATGTTCACAACTCATGAAGAAAGCATTTTTCTCTCTATGTAATGTCTTATGAAGGAAATTTTCATCTTTATATCAATCCTATATAAGTATATATCAGTCATACATAAGTCTTATATCAGTCCTATACTATATCACATAATAGGGACTCATGAGATCGACGATACATTAATAAAAGACAAACAATAATGTATATGCTCAACACAATTCCAAAGTCTAGGAATACATATCTCTATTTGATAGTCATGAAACATATTAAAAAACCTTTAGATCTGATTTATAACAGCATATAACAACCAAAATATTATGTGCTTATGTTTTATTGATTTGTGTGGGCTCCCTTTTGATCTTTGCACCCTTGCAGAGAATATTCAAGTCCTTTATTAACTTGAATGGAAGAGATTATTTGTAGTGAAATGCCTTCTCCCTTTCTTCATTCTTTCTGTGAGGAAAACATTCTCCTCTTTAGTGTACACAACCTTGCTTTGTATGCACCCCTCTAATTGAATCGAGGCCTTCTTCTTGAAAAGATTTGTGAGTGTATCAAAACACTCCCTTGCAGTGTTCAATGGAATGATCATGGACATGAGATTATCCGTAACCAAATAAAAGATGATCTATGCTTGGAATTTTCTTGATTCTCCCTTCATTGGTGGTAGGTTCCTCTACCTAAGTGGTCACTAATTAATCAATATCATTATCTTCAATAACATTCAACACCCTCTCTTTCCATGTGTTGAAGTTTGATGTGCCTTCAAGTTGATCTTCTGGTCAAAAGGAGATTGATGTCATGGCTGCAATTTTTTTCTCAATAGTTCAATATATAAATAGGCTTATATTGTTGCACAAAACTAATCTCTTCCATTCCCTATGCTTTGTTACCATGTTGATGTTTGAGCAAAATCAGAGATGCTTGAACTTTAAAATTTTTATCAAACGATTTCAACACTTGTGAATTTGATAAATCAACCACCTATGAATGTTTATGTCATCCACATCTGAATCCTTATATCAGCCACATATGAAACTCATAAATAAATCAATCATAAAAATCAACTCCATAAACCATCTCCATAAATCAACCATATAAATCAATCAACCATGAGAGACACGATATACTATGGGGAAACCCTCCAAGCAAGGAGGATGAAAAACCAATAAATTCTTTGAGTATGTTTGATAGATTTGTAGAGAATGGTTTACAAGACATTAGCATATTTCTCGATAAGAGATATCACGACAGTAGAAGAGAAGAGAGATCCAATGCAACCCTACAAAAATAGTTGTATGCAATTGTACTAAACTTGCCATATGCCTAGTGTGAAATTATTGATTCACAGCAATATCTAGAATCTAAGAGAATCCTCACAACTAAATAATTTGATAAAACATGAAGAAAACATTGTAAAAGAGAAATATTAACACATAGAGATGGTGTCAATAATTGAATTTTATATTACTTTTCAACATGTAAATATGTCTGGAACATGATTATATTACAATAGGATAAAATTGTTATCCTTTGGAGGAAAATTCGTGGAATACATGTGGAAGGCTTAGATTGGACCTCAAACCCCCCTAGGTGGACCAATGAGCTCCCAAAACACCTAAAACGGTCACGAATGGCCCTGTGAACTTAGGTAAAGCATTATTGGTAATAAATAATGGTAGGACAGCTGTGACGGAGTGCATGGGTGAGTAGGAGTGTCTCTAGGCAGCATTTAATGGTAAAAAATGACAAAAAAACACTTAAATACAATGCATGGGAACCTCTAGTCAAACCAGTTCCTTGTTTTAAGTAGTGGGAGCACCCCAATAGACCAAACTATCATTAATGAGGGTGCTCATGTTCCTAAATGATCAAAATGTGGGCGATGGGTGTAATTAATGGTAAAAAACCCCCAAATACCTTAGGAAGTCAACACAACCAAGGTTTGGACTATGCAACATATGTGAAAAACAAATGAAGGTATGTCCTAGGTGATATGAGACCATGGTACTAGGTGGTCTGATTTTGTAACACCTAACATATCAATAGCAATCCAAAAACCCTAGAATGCTGACAATAGTGCATCAGAGGCTAAGTAAACATATTGAGAGCACCACATAGTGCATTCATAAGGAGGATATAACTAGAACTCCCTCCATGCAAACATTAGTTCCCTTCCTTTCCTCAATTAGCTTTAACTAAATGTTCACTATCTTCAACTTAAAGTGAATTGACTTGAATTGAATGTTAGATTTCTTTAACTAAATGTTAACTAACTTGAACTAAATGTTAACTTACTTGAACTGGATGTTAACTAACTTGAACTGGATGTTAACTTAATTGAATTGAATCTTAACTTACTTGAGCTGAATGTTAATTGACTTGAATTGAGTGTTAACTTACTTGAACTGAATGTTGACTTACTTGAACTGAATTATAACTTACTTGAAGTGAATGTTTAATTGACATGAAATGCATGTTTAATTGAATTGAATTGAACGTTAACTTACTTGAATTGAATGATAACTAAATTTAAATCAATCTCTAACTAACTGCTGATCACTTAGTTATCAATCTAACTTAAGTGTCAGCAGCGCTTCACTCTTAGTTCCATTCATGCACAATTTCTATTATTAACCTTTGCATCGATTTCTTTAGTTAACTAATGCATGTTAATTGATGAACATTAAGACTTTCTTTACTTAACTAATTACATTAATTAATATTTCAATTGATGGTTTTATTGAGGCGTTCATATTTTATTGATTCTTTATAACTTGAGTTCACTCAGACATTTGCATGGGAATTCAAATTCTCTTTCTCTAATTTTTTATCTCATTATCATTAAATAATTAATGCATGGTCCATATGTGTATTATTTATCCATTTTATCATATCACACTCAGAAGAATTATTCCATACATATTGATGATCATATATATTACCCCAGTCCATATGCTCATATGCTAAAGTAATTCACTCGAGGGGTAGATAAGCGCTAAAGGAAACTTATAGCACTCATCGACCATGAATATCAATATATACATAGTATAACCACATGAATTGATACAACACAATTCCATCTCCATAATTGGAGATCCATTCTAATAGGGTATCGTCTACGAGAATCATTGAATTGATACAACACAAGTCTAGACTTGATACAACACAACTCCACAGTCTTGATACAACACAAAACTCCAAGCTTTATACAACACAAGACTCCAATATTGATACAACAAAACATCACAGTACATGCATCCCACCTCAATACATGAGCACATAGATAAGACTTGATACACACAATGTCTTGACTTGATACCACATAAGTCCCTAACTTGATATAACACAAGTCTTGGAGAATGACTCCTGATGTTGTACAATCAACACATTGGCATCTGAGAAAGGGAGGACACCTTTAAAGGAGATTTTGAGCATTAGATATGGAATGCGGGGCCTCACAATGGTAATGGATGAATCCCAAGACTTAGACACAAAATTAAGCTTCTACAATTATAGGGACAAACATGATGGCTTAAATGATAGGGACTTGTAGTAATTTCTTTTAGCTTATGCTTTGTTTTTACACGAGATAGTAGTTTCATATTATTATTTGTATGGTGTGTTTATTATTGTAGTTTTTCATTTGATGTATCATTTTAGCTTCCTATTTCCATGGATTAGTTGAGAGGTTTTATGTTCTAAAGGAGTAATTGGGATCTTATCCCTAACAATTAGCTCTATTATTATATTTAGTTGCTATTATTTCAGATCTTGCCTCTTATTTTGTTGAGATTATTTTTCCACATGTAAAGATATAAAATATTTTCCTCTCTTAATAAAATTCAATAATAGACTTTGTTTCAAACCTTTGGTGTATAAGTATGCTCATGTCCTCGGACCTTCCCATGCCATTATTATTAGAGGATTTTTCGAAACCGTCTCGGTTTTGGGTATTAGCTTCCTCTACATATTTCCTTGGATTTTATTTCTTGTGATTCTTCAACTTCAAGCTCTCTAGTATCAACCACCAACCACCTTTTATGTGTCATTGCTATAGTACTTTAGAGCACTCACCCTTAAATTTGATAGTTCTATCATTTCATTTAGATTGAATGCTTCTTCTTACACTATGATGATGCCAAATTTGATGAGGGTTGGTGATAGTAGTGGATATTACACAACCATTAACACAATACAATATGCAACCCCATACACAATAATTACAACATGGTTTGTCCAACATGAACAAGTTGTGCCTAGTTGATATTATGCTAAGCTCAAATTTGGTTTTGTTGGGGTTTCATATGGTAATGCCCTTCCATTAAAATCTCTTTACTCATCCCTTTTAAAACACATTATTTTAAAAGAGATATTCTTATAACATTGAAGAGGTATTTTGGTATGGGATTATTTCATTGATGTTTGAATATTGTTCTTGGAATACTTTCAAATAAAACAAATTTGCAAATATTTTTATTAATGTCCTTATTTGTCTTGCCTTCAACACGGAAACATCAACATTTGTGAGAAGGTTGGTTGATTTTTTCAATAACATTGGTTCATTATCCAAGAAGGTTAACAATATCACTGAGATAAATCCATCTCCTTGATGCACAAAATGTGAAGAGCAGATCTATGATGTTTCACACAACCCTGAAATTCCCGACATATGGATTTTTTACATGGACACTTGGTTTGAGTACAACAATATCCACATTGATGACACATTTACATCTCTCAAGTTAAAGTTCAAAGGTATTACCAAAATGTTAGTGGTTGAATGTGCATCAAATCAACACCTCGTCCATCATCTGATTACCGGTCATTGATGTATACTATTAACAGACGCAAGATCACCCACTGATAATGAAAATGGGAATCAAGGTACATAGTGCAATCTAACAAGTGTGAATAGATGTGTTGAGGTTGAACACTTGGAAGAATCCATCGATTAGGGGACCTTGATGTATTCCTAAAAACTGTTAATGGCCAGAGAACCTACCACTGATGAATTTAAGTCTCAAGGCACTCATATGTCTCTAGAATCCTATTCCAGAATAAATGATTTGATGTCGATGGAATGGAATCCACTGGAAGGAGTGAATTAAGGAACCCCCCATCAACCAACACGAGGTACTCAACAATGCTATATAATGTGGAAGAAGAATATGTGCACAAACTAGTAACAGTACCAGGAATGGCCGACATGCAAAGTTAAGATAACAAAGGAATGGCCAACTCAGGATTCAACTTCCTTCGAACAAGAGCATAAAGGCGAATGGTGACTAAAGGTAGGAAACATGGACTCAATATGAAAACTGGGTCATCTCTGTGACATAGGAGGCATCAACAGAGGCTCCATTGGGACTGGAAGCTTAACCAGTTGGTGGAGATAAGCTCAGAGTAACGAGTACATCTCCTAAAGTCAAACTAATAACCCAACCAACGGATGTGATATACAATGCTCTGTTCGAAGGCGTCATGACTCAACTGCTACCAAAGATAACATCTTTTCTTGTCCACCTTTTTGGTTTTTTGATTGTTTTGAAATTTTTCAGATATTTTGAAAATCTTGAAAAAGAATAAAAGTGCTTTATAGTACAAATATAGGAGGAGACGAGTGTCAGGGGGAAAGCAAACTAGTTCCAAGCAGTGGAACATTCCTATTCAATGCAAGGATATATGTGCAGGATAACGACACTCAGGGGAAGGTCTCCTCCCTGTAAAAGGGATGATCAAGCTGCAAAAGATATGTAAAAAGGCTCTGCTTGGCTAGACATGAGACACACTCAGGCTATATGGCTGATAACTCAAAGTCAGGGAGCTAGCATAGAGCTCAAGAAGGCAAGAAAAATTCATGAAAATGAAATTACAACTTGATATATACAAGGGAGTCCTAGGAATATGGCCAGCATAAAGTTCAAGAGGAGAATGAAGCTCTTTCTCAAAGACATGGCAAGACTAAAAGGACTGCCACAACCTAAAGGAGAAATGTCGTCATGGGAACCAAATACAATATGGGATCTAACTAGGGTACCCATGTATGGGAAAGCTCTACCATTCACACAACGCCACTTCCAAAAGTAGCAAGAAGGTTCCGTGACATCATGGAATGGGTTTGTACCTAAGGTTAAGATGAAACAGTCATATGGTCATGCAAAATGCAGGTGGATGTGAAATCCTAACCTATATGCTAGTTTAGACATGATACCTATAATAAACATGAATGGGTCAAAGTTTCGGTCAAACCGCACTCAAAACAGGATCCTACAACATCATATTATTCCAAACGGTCTAAAATGGTCAGAAATGGTAAAAAACTATAGGAAGTGGGTAAAAATTTCAAAAATTTTCTATAAAATAGTGAAAAATTAAAAATTTTCATACCATTTTGAAAATTCACCCACTATAGTACATTTGTATCCAGAATTTCAAGAGCTGATTCTGGGAGCATTGTCCGATGAAATCACTCCGCGTTTGGTCCAGGTAATTACCTAATCCCTTCTTTTTCACTTTCATGCAATTTTTTTAAATTTTAGTGGTCAAATTTTTTGTTTAGGCCACCCCAAAATGTGTGTTTCGGCCCACACAGAAATAGGGTCTTTTTCCATGTATAGGGCTGGGTATATGCGGAAAAGAATAGGATACCCACGTACATACATGGCTGCTCTGAAAACACTCGCATACAGGCCCGCAAATTTGATTTTCAAAGGAAAATACTAATGAAACTCAAAATATTTTGTGCAGGATGGTGCTAGAATGGAGAGAGAGGGAACATGGTGATGTTGAAGAGGCTGCGCAGGCTGATCTATGGCTCAAGAAGCGTAGAGGGATTATGGGTTGTATAAGTTTTGGCACCTTGGTAGCTTAAGAGCCAAGCCAAGGCTACTCCAACTGCTAGTAGACTAGTGGGATCCGGATTCTGAAACCTTTTAGTTAGATAGGATGTCACTCAGCATCGAAGTTGAGGACATATATTTTATCACAGGTTTGACCCGGAGAGGGGAGATGGTGAACCTCCGATCCCGTGGGCTTGGAGGTGGGATGACTATAGAGGAGTACATAGTTGTGTATTGCCTTCTCGATATAGAGAAGGTTAGGAGTCAAATCCCGACAAATGTAATTCAGAACCTGGGGCTGAAAGCCATAATATTGGCATTGGGAAGAATCACATGTTTAGAGTCACTCCACTAGGCCTCAAGGCCAACGGTGTTCTATGCAGTAGAGTGCACGTGACCTACGATATATTACTGGAGTACCTCGCTACTAAGCAACATGAAGCAACAACTTAGTGACTGGAAGATGGGAAGGATACAGAACTTTGGGTTCGCTAGCATACTGAATGCATTCTTTTTTGAGAGGGTACAGGGGCTAAGCCCTAGAGTTGACATTGCTCCACACATAGTTAGGGATCCGACTTAGATATGCTAGGCCAATGTCATGCGGAGACTAGGAGGGGGAAGAGTGGCCAACCCCTACCCATCTAACTTCTTCCTCTGGTGGTAGAGATAGATCGTCGCCATAGATGACTACCCTTATGCAGGGATAGACTTCCATGGAGATCTAGATATGCCCCTACCACTAGGATCAACATATGGAGACATAGGTAACGAATCCCAACTCACTTTTTTTTAGTTATTACATTTTTTTGTAATTTTTGATATATGAAATGAAAAGACATGTATTTGGTGTGATGACACATAATGAAACTCTGTCATGTACATGTAGATGTGGGACCACGATGACCAGAAGGGTTTCCTCTTCATCAACGAAGGGTAAGAGATGATGAGATCATCGAAGTGGATGCGGAGCGGATGCTCCAAAGCATCCACACAAACTTTGTTCGCTTGACATAGAGGGTTCCCATGGCGCAAGTCGAGGACTTTCTTGAGGCCATGCAATGCAAGGTGGTTGGGGTACCACGGGCATGGGTTTGATTATTTCGTTGGCTAGCTAGAACCGTGGTGTGCTACGATGATCAACACCGTCCTCCACCTCAGGCTTAGAGACCTGAGTCTATATTTTGTATGACGATGTAGTATATTTTGGTGACTCGGAAGCCCCAATTTTGTATATGACACTTATGTATTTTGACATCACCTTTTTGGACTTAATGAAAAATATTTATTATGATCGATTTTTATTCTGTTTACATGTGTAAAATGTGTTTGTGAAATGCTTATGGCTGTGAAATAAATTCCAATGAGGTACATAGCTAGCATATGAATCAACAACTTGATTAAAATTACTTGGAATGTGAATGTATGTTATACTCTCAAATTGCCATTCTAGTAATATTACATGCAAGAATCTTCGTAACAATGTCAGATCCCTAACACGATACAAGCCATTAAGTTGTGAGACCACTAACTATGAATAAAGATGTATCTCAAGAGAAATAACACCATGTGAAATGGAATCCCACAATAACTCAATCACGACACTGTATTCAGCAGCATTGTTCGATGAAGGCTGTAAACATACGCCTCCTGAATACAACACTTGACCCATAAGAGTATAGATCACCCAAGTAGTCGAAGCTAAGTTTTGAGTGTGGCGGCTAGCACCATCAGCAAATCTTATTTAAACGGAAGACTCCATCTACATCTACCAGAACAAATGAAAGATAATCAACAAACTCGATCACCATAAGAAGACCTAACTATGAAATGCAGAAAATTACAATAATATACAAAAAAGTCAGCCCTCGCTGAAGATCATGCATAGTAATTTTTAAGATAGAGCCCATTTCTAGGCTCTGCCAAGGATTTCCCTTCATAATTCACCAACTCATTGGCACCTTTCTCTAAGATACATTTAACCACGTAAGGACCATGCCACATTAGGTTGAAATTTCATGCCCCCAAGGCTTCCTTAGCTTTATCCCACAAAAGGACCAGGTCAACTTCACTAAAACTCCTACGATATATAGACTTATCATACTGGAAATTAACATGACGCTTGTTAACTTCAAGAGCCACTAAAGCATCTCGACGCTGCTCCAAGTGGATCAGACGTTCTTCCAATGCGGAAGTCTTTGGTAAAAGCTCCACAACTAGCTTCAAAGAAGGAATTTCACATTCAATCAGTAATATTGAATCCACCCCATGCACAAGCTGATAGGGAAAAAAACTGATGGCAGTCTTAACCGCGGTTATATAGGCCCACAAAGAAGGATACAACATGGTATGCCAATTATTCTTTCTCTGTGTGATGGTTCGTTGGAGAATGGACTTAAGACGTGACTTGTTCAATGCTTCAACCTGTGCATTCACTTGAGGATAATAAGAAGAGCAATTCTCTTGCTTATACCCTAACTTTGAAGACAAATCTTCCATCATTTTGTTCTGAAAGTGCCTTCCATGGTCAATGATAATCTCCCTCGGAAATCCAAACCAGGTGATAATATGGTTAAATACGTAATGTGTGGCTTCTTCACTCTTGGATTTGATAGTGGGCATAGCCTCTACCCATTTCATGAAATAATCCACAACCACAATAATATGATGGTGCCCCCTAGCCGAAGCTGGGTTACAATCCATAAAATTGACCCCCCACTTGGTGAATGGATCAGCGGTGATAATAGGATGCAAAGAGGTCAGACGAGAACACATATTATGTGCAAACACCTATGAAGGGTGGCACCTCTTCACTACGTTAATGCAATCTTTAAACATGGATGACCAAAAATAACCTACTCTCAAAATTTTTTTGGCTCACAACGGAATTTCAACCCAAAATTCGACACCTTGCATGTCTGAAATTCGACACTTCTCTGTCTCATTTTTGACACATACACTTTTTTTTGGTGTCAGTGGTGTAACGTTAGATCTTTGATAGTCTACTAATGCAGGTCAAAGATCTGACAGACCATTGTGTCGCATATTCGATCGTTTGTCCTTCCGAAGTGCCTACCAAAATTGCATAAACTGTCAGAAATTCGACGTCCACCAACCCTTGCAGCATCGGCCTTTCGACGGATAGAAATGTCAGAGAAATGGCGGTGCCGCCATTTTTTAATCCAGATAGTGTCAGAAATCCGACGCAATCTGACACTAGAAGAGTCAGCCTTCTGACACCGTCCGACACTTTAATCGTCGGTCGTCCGACGAGCGGAAGCGTCAGAGTCATGACACGGTTGTCGGATGGGTTTACCAAAGTGTCGGAAGAACATCAGAAAAGCGACGCCTGTTGATGGATTTTAAAAAAAATCCAAATATTTCACTTACACCCACATGGTTTCAGCCTAAAATTTGACCATTGAAGGAATCCTGGTAGCAAACTAGAGGATTCTATGTCAAGTATATATTTCATCCTTGCACATATAGTTATCACAACTACTTTGCTGTTAACTTTACTTTTCGCAAAATAGAAAACCTAATATCCTCAAGAGAAGCACCCTCCTTTCTATTTATGGAATAAGGAAGAGAGTAATTACAAGCAAACCCTGTACTAGGTCTACAAGTGGACCACTTAACAAGACAAAGTCCAATATAACCAATCCATGAACACTTTAGGAGAATGTTCCTTAACTAGAGACATTACATGTGATAAGGGTAGGTGATTACAACACAACTTCTGCCTACACACTTCTCCAAGTAACTCAGGTAGTGTGAACCACATGTACAAAGGTCACATAATCCCATGCCCGCATGTTCCAATTTACCCACTTAGAAATGGCCTATGTGACTTGGCTTTTGAGAGAGTCGGAGAAAGGTTGCTTGCAATCAAGTTTTCCTAGTTGAACCCAATGTAGTGCTTCTCTGGGTGAGACTATTAGTTGGAAAGTGGAATGAAGCAATACCCATACACTGTCTGTGTCCCTGACCTCCATTTTGAGGAGACTAAAGTTCTAAAGGGTGTCTTTTTATAACATGATTAAGATGAAATGGGTCTAAATAATTGTGTTTATCCTCCATATGCATTGTGCTAATTGTATAAGTATCTGCATAAGTTTCTCCCTGTATAAGAAAGAGCTCTCATGCAAAGAGTGCTTTACATCCCCAATCTTAATAAGTGATGATGGAGGACACTGAACCTATAGAGTCTCTAAAAAGAGGGGACCAAAGGAAATAGCTAAGATAGAAAAATAACAAAAATAAACTTGCTGACCTAGAGGCATTCAATACTTTTAGAATAGTCTAGCTTTGCTCAAGGAAGGGATATAGAATAAGATTGAATCTTACAAATACATAACCACTTCATATAGCAAAGAGACAAAAAAACAACAGAGTATGTTACCTTAAATCATTACTAATAATGTACAGTAGATATTTAACGTCACTCTTGCAAATTCCAAACAACCAAGGTAAGCACAGATTGTTCTTGCTAAATGAAGTGGCTAGATAATAGAGGGGTCAAAATTTATAATGATGGTAAAAATCCTATCCTTGGTTGCAAAAAAATGCAAGAATTTTAAGAGGTAGAGAAAAACTTCTAAAGGATTCAAGAACACAGTATACATTGGGGCCCTGATATGTCCACTCTATGGATCAATACATTCATTGTAATACACTAAATAATAAACTCCTTTTCCAATTAAACATGGAATTGAGCGAAAATCTAGCAACAGTTAGCAAGCATAAGATGCCAGTATATTAGATAAGAAAATTAACATACATCACTGATTTTCATTCCATGGTGCTTAGCTTGTTGTTCAACGAAAGGTCAATCAAATAAATCTCCATTATACGTGACATAAATCCCAGGCTTCAATTATTGCATGTGATTGAACCACCACCTAAGAAGCTCTGTCTGGAAAACATAGCAAACTTCCAGGGGATCAATACTTGTTTTCAGAATTATAGTCTTAGGGTAAATAGTAAATGGCAGATATACCTCATTTGGCACATTTGCTACTTTGAAATTTCCTTCAAATTCTGGTTTTGGAGTGTAATCTAAGTCTTCAATGCCCCACCCCTACACACTCAGGAAACAAACGAAAAGGAATTGGAAAACTAAATAAGAGCAATGATGTTCATAACAATCAATGCAACATCATTCTGCAAACAATAAAAATATCAAAACATAGATGAAATAAATCCCAAAACAAAGGATAGGCTGACCAATGGGCATAAAACAATGCCAAGTGTTTTTACCTCTCGATTTTTAATAATATAGCCTTGCCCATCCACCATGTGTGAAATCATCATTATCATGTCATATTCGGCATCAGGGAACTTCAAAGGAAGCTTGGTTGTCTCTATATCAAAAGCACACACATGAACTTCAGCTTGTTGAAGAAGATCTGCCCTATTTTCCAAGGTAACCTTTGAAGAGTCCACTTTAACAGTGTACCATTGTCCACATCTTGCATCTGCAAGATTGCAAAATCCATAAACACGTAAAGAATGAATGTTAGTTTTTCGGTATATAAAAACTCTTGCTACAAAGGCTATTGAATGTGGACTTATGATGTAGAGACAAGCCATTCTTTGTTCAAAAACATCTTGAAAACGTTGAATGTGGACTTATGACGTAGAAACAAGCCATTATTTGTTCAAAAGCATCTTGAAAACATAAAATGAAGACATGAGTGAGTTGCGAAAATAAATTCATCCTGCTACAATTGACCAAGTATTCAAACAACATATCTCTGAAGCTATCATGCCCAACCATTTATATAAACATGTTATATAACATCTGTCATTTACTAATTCAATTCAAGTAACTGAGTTCTTTAAAATCCCCAAGCAACAGTAACTGAGTTCTTTAAAATCCTCAAGCAACATTAAATGACACTCAATTGCTTAATCTAATCAAGGAATTTAAAATATAATGATCTAACATAAATTATGTAAGCAAAAAATTATAATTAGTAAGAATATATCACCTGATAAAACATGGATAACCAAAAAATACTATGTATATAAGGCCATTTATCTAATCAAAACTCCATTTCTTGCCTCTTAACTATGGAAATGTTTCTCAATGCTATTTGTAACAAGTTCCAATAGAGGTGTCAAATAGCAATAGTGAAAATTACACAGTAAAAATATAGAAATAGATGTTTTTAAATGTATTCTTCCTTACCATTCATTGAGCTCCTCTCTGTTTCGAGAATAATTTAATATTATATACTAAATAGGACCAAACACGTGAAGGTGGAAGCTCTTATGGCCCCTTCCCCCCCCTCACATCACTCTCAACTCCCCAAACCCAATGCCTATACTTGCAAATAAAAATTTATTTCACTATTTCACAATACAAATAACAATGCATCTACAATGCAAATTATTTCACTCAATAGTTGAAAAATGCTTTCATTAAATCATTCTTTATAACATTCATTAAACCATTCAATCATTCAACAACTGAAAAAACCATTCATTAACTCATTCATTAAAACATTAATTTAGTCAATGGCAGAAAAAAAAATATCAGTAAACAATTCAGTAAAGCATTCATTCATAAAATAGAGGAAAAAAACATTAATTTTTTTTTTATAAATAAGAATTACTCAAAATTTGTTTAGTCACTTCCTTTTTACTTTTCTTCTCTTTAAATATTTAGTTAGAGTCACATCTTCGGGAATTTGATCATTGGTATCCCTACTAGTCTACTCGCAAGGTTGAACTTCAGGCGAGGGGCGACGAATTTCTACAATAATGTCAAAATATTTCATTAATATATTTATAGTTTGATAAATACGAGTAATTCATGAAAAAAACATTACGAATGTGTGTTTTTACCTGCCATGTGCACATCAACATGTTCAACATTATCTCGTACTGGCCCAACCTGTTCCATGTTATGATCTGCAACTACATGCTCTGTAGTTGAATTGTGTAGAATTAGAATTAATGTTCATCATCTACAATGGTCTATAAAAAATAGTAGCACATTAATAAATTCATTACCAATATGAGAAGAATGATATTTGTTTGGTTGGACATGTACTTCATCCTTGACATGAACGGGATTGTTACTTTCCTGCACAAAAAGGAATAAATAATTTACGTTAGTTTATTTACAAGGAACAAATTGCATGAGAATTAATAAATTATCATTAAACTATACAGTTTTCACATACCTGGGCACCAGATGGATCAGCAGAAGATCGTGTAGTATTCACAGACAAGCTTCTCCAGTGTTCAACAACGGCGTCAAACCTATGTTCAAAGCCAAGCTTCATGTAATCTGCACTGGGCAATTCTTTGAATCGGTCGGCCTTCATATTTGCATGATTTCATTAATTTTAAAGCCTTTTGTTAGAACAAAACAAAAATAATAATATGTATGATATTTGGATGCGGATTCAGTTTTTGTGATACTTACATATCGGGCCACCAAGTTGGAGAAACCACCAGGCCCAAGCTTGTGTTGGCCAATTTTTTCAATTCTTGCCTTTGTGGCCTTAGATGTGTCCAAGAGCCGAATTAAGTTTTTAAATACATTAGTCTATGTACCAAAATTGATATAAAAACTAGTAATAATAAGTCTTACCACTACATTTTGGAATGAATTGCATACCTCCTTGTTCCACCTGGGGGTATCTTTCCTGATTTTCTTAGGCCCTTCTCTTTTCCATATTCCACTAGGGATTTCCACTCCATAGATGGAATCATTGGAGGGTGCTCATACCTAGGGTTCTTTTCTAGGTGAACCCTATATTGGTCCAGGACAATCTTTAGATGTTTTCTAGCCTTCTATAGTACCTTCGATGTATCAAAGGTATATTTTCCGAACAGACTAACCAAGTGATTAGTCAAACCATCCTTCAAATATTTTTGTTGCTTGTTCCACATTGTGTGGATGGTGGGCCCGAAGATCTCCAAGGACATATCATTCATGTGTTTATAAAATATATCATTTCCTCCAAAACATTATTGCCATCATTAGTCAACATTAGAAAATATTATCGGTATATTAGACAAAAATTATAAAAAATAAATTGAACAATCTATAATGACCTGGAATCCTCTCTATCTTTATTGGAACTAGTTCTTCATTCACCAAAAATGTACACTTTATTGAACCAGTGCTAGTCACACAAGAAGATCCAGGAAATGCTTCCACATCTCTATCTATCCCTGCATCCACCCCTTCTTCTGCAGCATCTGCTGTGGGTGGGGCAACATCGGCTGCACCCTCTACTACGCTCGACGGTGTTGCAGAGCGTGTTGTTGATTGTTCAGTGGAAAATATGGGAGCAATATGTGGTGTACGTGGAGTGGTTTGGTCACGGGGCCAACATTGCCTTGACCACCACTGATAATCTCCATAGCACACTGTAAAATAAACCCATTGTATTATAAGTTCAACAGCATATAAAATCAAATATTATGAAGCTTTTATAAATAAAGTTACATTTTTATTCGATAACTTACGTCCACTTGTTTATGTTGCTGTAACAACAATTGAATCCTTTGTTCAAGCCCTTATGTTAGTGGAACTGCCAATGTCAGACGAACCAGTTCCTCATTTTATTTTTCCCTTGTCCTTTGTAGCACCCTCAACGGGTCTGCATACTCTCTAATTTCACTATCTCTCATCAATCAAGAGACCTTATTTTGTAAAGAGTTTTGAGATGTCGTTTGATAAATGGAATCCCCTGTCTGCAATTGAAATATATAAAAAATTGCTTATTATTTGAAAATATAGTGTGCGCAAATAATTATATTAGGGATTACATCTAGGATTACCTGACGCCTAGTTGAGGGCGTGGTCTGATCAACAGATGGGGACTTACCTTGATCAGCCACCTGCAAAAAAAGTAGAGAACATTATCACAATGAACGCAATATCTATAAGCTAACAAATATAGAACAAAAACAAAAATAAACACTATGCTACATGTTTTATATGTGTACATTTTTGAAGTATTTAGAATGTGGAATTGCATTTAGGTTAAATGGTTGCCTCAAGTCTCCAGTCGTCAAATCAACAGCCAGGGAGTTTCCTTGGTCAATCTGCAAAAAAGGTAGACAACATTACCATCATGAACGCAACCATAAAAATGAAATAATACATAAAAAAATAAACATAATGCATCACGATATACATGTTTACGATTTTAAAGTATTTGAAATGGAGAATTACATTCATGTTTGGCTATTTCCCCGATGCTATAGTCAGCTGATGAATAGCCGGTTGGCTTCCCTGATCAACACTTTGCATGAAAAATCGATAATATTATATAAACGAACCTAATATACTAATGAAAATACATAACAACATATTTGTATGTCCATCCTAAAATTTAATATTACATTGGCAATATCAATGTATACCTGCTGCCTTGACTTGGGTTGACAAACATCTACGGAGATGGAGGTGCCCCTGAGAGAACCCTACATAAAAAACACACTAAAAGTTACATAAGGAAACATGAAAAGTAGATAATTTCAATTATATGCTAACAAAAATTCCTATAGACGTTAAAATAATTAATAAAACGGTGGTTAAATTGTTTGTTGTACCACAACCATACTAACATTGTTTGTATCTACACGATTCAAATTGTAATCAATAAGTAGTTCTTCACCAACAACTATTGATTTAATTGCACATACAAAGACATGGTTTCCTTCACGTGACTCGAATATGCAGTTGGGTTGCTTTAATGTAGACCTTGGTTGTGTACTGTTTATAAACCCCGCAATATTACTGGTTGTTTTTGGCCTTCTGTCCATGTACATCGTTGCTTCTTTATTTTGAGCTTTGTCTTTCAGTTGTATATAATTCACTGACAACCCATATCTACGCATACTTTATGTATATTGGACCAGGCACATCCAATCACTGTAGTTGTAACAGGGTCCAACATACTCCATCAATTATGTACATCTACCGTATCCAACCTTTATGCCGTCCATGCAAAACAAGCCCAATCCATGCAATGAGGATGGTGCAATTCTATATATCCTCTAATTCACACAAAAATTAGTGTTTACTTTAGGAATATCGCTAGGCACCCATTGTTTCACTAGGTGTTGGTACCTTAAGGGCACGTTGATGTCTCCCACTGTCTCATCATCATAGGAACATGAACCCCCTCCTTGAAAAAAATTCATGCGTTTGTCAAATTTTCTTCTGATCTTCTGACATCTAGTTGATCTAGCCCGTGTAGACCTACTGGATGTCTCACTTTCCTCTAGCCTTCCCAAACTCCCTTTGCTGGAGGAAGACAGGTCTAAAAAATACCTGTTTGGTTCTACCTGCACCATGGCCAAATTTTTTTTTGGCATAAGCACAGCAAAATACCAGCAAAAAAATGTGGAAAGACTTATAATAAAAAAAACTTGGAAATACTTAAAAGCCAATAACTTGTTAAAGAAAAAGCTTGTCAAGAATGAGTTTGGTTAATAGGTGTGGGCATTTGTAGCCCTAAAAATTCTAATGTATGCCCCTCTTTTGGTTACATACAATTCTCCATTCTAACTTAATGCTTGCATTGCTTTTTGCTAACATGAACTGGTTAGGCTTCATAAGCTTCAAATGTATGCTTGTGGCCATTGTACTTTAGCCTTTCAATGTTGTCAAGCTTGAGACGATATGCATCACATATAACACTGCAATTTATGCCAATATATGTCTATACAAAACCTGGAGGTTCTCCTTTAATGGACTATCTCCTTCAAAGAACATATCTCCTTTAAGTGGTTTTTAGTTTTCCCATGAATAATTTTGTGATGTTGTAGATGATTTTAGTTTTAGAGTGGATGTTTTAACCTTTGTGCTACTTTGAAGTGCATAAGCCAACACTTCAGAGGCATATTTTCCAGTGGTGGTGAAGAGCGGACATTTCTAGATCTGGCTACTTGGCACATTAAATACATTTATATCAGTCTGTAATATTTGATGATTTATTCCTTTTAGCTTGTCTTGATGATGCTTGTTTTCCCATATTAATTTTCAACCCTAAGGAAATGCTAACTTGTTTTCCCATACTAATTTTCAACCCTAAGGCAACCCTAAGGAATACAATTGATTAGCTTCACAGGAATACTGGACAAAAATTCAAAGGTAACACCTCTAATCTAGGAATCTTGACTACATCCACATCACTAACCTTCAACATACTAAGAATTCAAGTCTAATATTGAAGTAGCTAATCCAAAGAAGCAATTAATAAGAGAGACCAGTAATATGAGGGGATCATCCACCTCAATCATCCAAAGGATGTAAATAGCAACATCACATAAAAGACTCAAGTGCTAAGGGCTAGAAAAGATGGAAAGTGCCTTGATCAGTACATTCACCATCAGTGAATTCAGTAAACTGAAAATGGCTCGAGGCCAAGGTTAATGATTCTTTGGATAAGCTATCAGCCTTAGTATTGTGTTCTCTGAATATGTGAACCGCTTTTAGCTGGATGAAGTAAGGTTCCATATCACGGATACGTTGACACCAAGCATCAAGTGCAAGTAAAGTTAGTGATGATCTTCTATTGAACCAATTAATGATGGCTGTGGAGTCAACATGAATGTGCAGAGTGGGAAGGACCATGGATTTAGCACAATAAAGGACAGTCCATAAAGCAAGCAGTTCAAATCTAGTGTTTGTACTCAGACCAACACCCAATTTGAAGCAAAAATAGTGGTCTTGGGTGATCAAAAGTTGAACACCTATACCTCCAATTTGATTGGCTAAAGCCCCATCAAAGAAGATGTAGGTACAATTATCGAAATAGTTTATTTAGTCAAACTTGTTACCTTTCTTTTTTGCGTTGAATTAGCCACTTTCAATTCACTAACTCTAAAATAGCTAATAAGTGTTGGCTAATAATGGTGATGACTCTTGCTATTATGTTTCATTAGGTTACAACATGGCAAAATTGTGAAACAAAATACCAAGAATCGTCATCATTATCAAAATAGTTTATTAGGTAAAATTATCATCCAGTTTTTTTGATCCGATATCCGCTTCAATGAAAGTCCCCAACGTTTTCTCGATGTCACTAAGCGACGCTAGGTTCTAGAATTCCCATGGTAGTCCTGGCAGACGAACCCAGACTGGAGTTCCCGTTCGAGATTCCGTCCAATTGTTCGGCGGCTTCTCCTATGGGTGCTTCCTGTGACAATGAAGGTTTTGCAGCTGTGCTTGAAGGTTGGCTGGAGTGGAATAATGAGTACGGGCCTCCTCCTAAGGCTAGGTTTAATGGCCTTGTTGTGAACACACCTAGAAGCTCTTCATTTGGTGGAGAAACCGGAACCCTACTCTCGGTTCTAGCTGTCAAATTTTCTAGCGTGTTCTGCACTGTGTCCGGGGATGGTATACAAGTAATTTCCGGTGAGGAGAAGATGTTGAGCTCTTGTTGCCATAGGTCAACAGAGTTGTTTGCCATGTCTACCGGACCTACTCCCAAATTCACAAAAACCTCCAAATTGAACTGAACTGTCCAAAATGAAAACGAGTCGCGACAATGTCCAAATACACTTGTCATTTTTTATTATATATTGTTATATATTATATGTATTTTATTTTTATTATATGTTATTTTATATTATATAAATTTCCATAATAGTATTAGGATATTTTTATTAAGCATTAGTTTCAAACTAATACAATGATTAGTTTCGAACTAATCATTGCTGCTACTGTTACTCACTAGCAGTTTTAAACTAACTTATGTTGTTGTTGCTACTCGCTGAAAATGTTGTTATTACTTGCTAAAACTAGTGTTGTTACTTGTTGATTTTGTTGTTATTACTTGTTGAAACTGTTGTTGTTACTCACCAAGAGTCTTGAAATTGTTTATTTTATTGTTGTTACATGTCTGTAATTGTTATTGCTACGAGTGCTAGTAGTTTCTTGACTAACACATTTCATAATTAGAGTTAAAGTTATTATTCATCTAAAGTTTTTTTTAATAGATATGTATTATGCAATTAGTATTTGTCTAAGTAAATTATGGATCTCAGTAGAGGGCCATACTTCCACTACTTCCGCTAAGTTTCAGTTGATAAATCATGATGATTTTCTAAAGAAGAACACAAGGGATCGAATTTAACTCATGGGATACCCGAAGCTTGGCTATCAGAGAAATATGAGAAACTTTTATTTTCCATAAGGAATTCTTTTACATGTGAAGGAATATTTGACACAGTCTATCAATTTCACTTCAAATTGTTGTTACATTTCATTGGAAAAACATTTTTAGACATCCCTTTTGATTTGTACATAAGTCTAGAAAAGATGGCACATAGGTGCTACAAAAATTCTGGAAATGCAGTTTTGTAGCACTAAAGGCTAGAATTGAATAGGGGACATTGCAGAAGTTTCCAATTTTTCTCTAGCTCAACTAATATGTCAAAGATTGAATTTTATATGGATAGATTTTTACCAAATCAGTATGAGAATCGTGTTTGTAAATATTTTTCTTTCGAAGTAACTAAGGGGTTTAATTTAGGGTTGAGTTCTAAAAGTTAGGGGAATAGTTAATGTATGTTATTTTGTAACTATTCCTAACATACACAACCTTGAAAGGAAACATCTCGATGGAATAATGATAAGTCTTATAAACAAATTACAATTAAATGTAAATAATCTTCCCAACTATTAAATACA